>CM021103.1:204068171-204232071 GCA_007115665.2 Sequoiadendron giganteum
AAAAGAGCCTTCAAGGATAAAACCGTCTAAGTTTTCAACCCGCAAAAGAGAATTTCATGTAAGTCCCTTTGTGATTACCAGCAATCACAACGCCCACTGGCCTTATCCACATGTCAAGACCTGACCAAAGAAACCTTGGAGTTATTGTATTGCCTACTGGATTTTTGCAAGCACTTTTCAAGAGAGGATAAGAGTGTCCTTTGGGCATTTTTATTCTGTGTTCGGTGGCGTACTCAAAACGCACACCAACAGAATTGGCGCTAGAAGGAAGGCCTACAAAGAAAATTTCTTTTCTTGGGAATAAAACAGAGAAAAGGAAGAATTATTTGCTCCACCACTTTTGTACCACCCATATGCTCGCTTCCTCCTAACGCACCAACAGAATTGGCGCTAGAAGGAGGTCCTACAAAGAAAATTTATTTTCTTGGGAATAAAACAGAGAAAAAGAAGAATTATTTGCTCCACCACTTTTGTACCACCCATATGCTCGCCTCCTCCTAACACACCAACAAAATTGGCGCTAGAAGGAGGGCTGATTGAACGTAATTATTTGTAGAGTTGAAGGTAGTAGACATGATAAAGAATGGTGTTGCCACACGAGTTCCCATTTAACGTGCCGCTGGAACAGCCAGAGCAAGGTCAGACAGATATTCTTGGCCAGTTGTACTCACTAGCGTGGCAAACACAAGTAGATAGCGCCCAATTCAGACAAACAAGTCGCGTTCTTGCTCGAGAAGAAGAGAAGAGAGAATTCATCGAAGGAGCTATTGAAAGGCACCTGATAAGACAGAAGATCAACCGCTTGAAGCGAGCTTTTGACTACATTGAACACGCAATTGCTTTCGGATCATTGACAAGATCAGGCTTTACCCGTAAGATGAAGAATGGTACTTCCGACCAGCCTTCCTCTTCCCGGACAGGAGCCTAATCCAGTGTTACAGCCTGATTTGGGATTCCATGACGAACAAGAGGACGTGATAACAGAATTATACAGCTTAGCGTGGAAATTGAAACAAAACGCGCCTGATTGGATGCGCATGAGCTTTATTCTCGAGGGAGAGGAAGAGATTGCCCAAAGGATCGAATTTCGCATTCAACAAGACTTGCTTGTCCAAAGATTTGAAGCTCTTCAACGGCAACAGGCAAATCCTCCGGCTCCAGAAACAGCTCCGGCACAACCCCGACAAGCCTAAAAGAAGATACACTGGATCGTATTAATTCTTTCTCTCCTGACAGACTAAGGAGGATTACTAGGTCAAACCCGAGTTCATTCAAAGAATTTGTTGAGCTATCGCCTTTCAGGCAGAGAAGAAAAACTCAAATAATTCAAGAGGGAACATCAGGCGAAATCAATCTCGGCGGAGAAGCATCAAGCGAGCATCTTTTTGGTTCCTCCCAAACTTCGCCACCAAGCACTCCGGTTTCAGGAGCCGTCCCAGTGAATAATCAGCAAGTGCTGATTCAACCTGCCCAGCTAGCACAGCCGATTCAACCCAACCTGGCGAATCAACCAAACATTCCAATGGCGTGGCGTCCAGCTAACGCATCTCCCATGACGTTCGCCGCATACCATGATATGCCTAAAAATCCGGAACATTTTTGTTCCAAGTTTCATAGCGGCGACTTAAACCACACTGCGGATGAGCACATCAAACTATTTGAAGATCTCCTCCAAAATAGAGACATCCGAGAGGAAGATGTTGCATGCCGGTTGTTTCCTTATACTTTTGATGATCAAGCGTCTTACTGGTATATCCATTTACCAGCTAACTCCATTACCACGTGGCAAGGAATGAAGGCGGCATTCTTGGAGAAATTCAGGGCACCAATTTCGGCAACCGATCTATACAGGCAGTTCGTGGAGGTGAAAAGACAAGAACACGAGCCCATCAGTACTTTCAATAATAGATTTCAAAGGGCATACACAAGATTGCGAGATCCTTACAACTTGGATAATGCTGCAGCACTGCCCATCTATTATGAGGCCTTGGATCGTCTCACGGCCATGTTTGTAAAGTCCAAAAATCCAGTCCCTGCCAACTTGAAGGAAGCATATGCTGAAGCAGTAACAGCAAGCAATGGTCTCGGAGTGGGGGTTCCCCAAGGTTCACTCCAATACTTAGGGAATTCAACTTCCCAAAATCAAGTGCAAGACATCAATCGTGCTCTGGCTCACCAGACACCCATGATGAACCCGGTTCCCACCAGCAGCAATCAATTGGTTTCGCACCCAGGAGCTCCAATGTCCCAAGCACCACCGGCGCAGCCTATATACCTCCAGAACGTGACAACTTCCACCAGAAGTCAAGAGGAGAAAGATGAAATGAAGGAGCTAATTGATCAAGTTAAAAAGTTGTCGACCGACGTCACCTATCTGAAGGGTCAGACAAGTCAAATACAGAATTTTCAAAGGAATTACCAGCCACCACAAAATAATCACCAAAATCAAAATCATTCCGGATATACAAGGGATAATCAAAATTACCAAGGAAACAATCAAGGGTTCCGAAATAACAATTCGGGCTTCCAGAAAAAGACTTGGAATACAGGACCAAACAATGGTACTGTACCATCTCCCTTGGACAATCCACCCGCAGACAACCGTCCTGCAGATAAAGTATTCTTGGCCGAAGCAGCATTATCAGGTTGGTGCCGACTACATAACACGGACCAACACTCAGAGTTGCATTGTCGTGAATTCCAAGTAGCGGCAGATATATTCAGAAGCGAAAGAAGAAATTCCGAAGCAGAAGATCCGCCAGCAACCGGATATGAGCTAGTTCCCGCGCCAAGATATGACCAAGCCCTTGTAATCGAGAACGTGAGATTTTCATCTCAGGAATATCTACCATATTCCCCCGGTCAAAGATTCCCACCAGCATCAACAAATGGTCCGGCAGAGACATTGCAATATCAAGACGGAACGGAGACTTACACTCCAACCAACCAATCCACTTCAAACGAGGGGTATAGTTTTCCGCCTCTACACAACAGCGTATTAGTGGAAGGAACAAGAGAAGTTCAAGCATTTCAACAAATGTCTGGAAACCCGCCAAGGGTATACCAAAGAAATGTTCGCCAAAATGAACCCTTAACTTCGTCTATTCCTCCTAATAATTTTCAGACTCCGCCGAATCCAGGTGCGTCCAATACGCCGCCTCCTCCAAGGGATTCTCCGGAATATCGCCAGCAGAACGTTCAATCAAATGGGACAAGGCAAGTCGTTGTTCCACAAATAGAACCAAGGCGACCAGGAAACCATCAGGTGGAATAGACACAAGCCCAAACAAAAGATCGTCCCAGGGAGGAATTGAAAAGATTGAGCTCATATGTATTGGAAGAGTTCAAGAAAATAAAGGTCAGTCTACCCCTAATAGAACTGATGAGAGTTCCCGAAATTCGGGAAACACTTTTGGGTAGTCTAACTAAAACTATTGCCCCGAGGAATATTCCTCAAAATGTGCCAAGTAGAGGAGCTTTCAACGCTCCGACCAACACTAACGTCACCGAATGGGAGATATCAGGCAACTGGGCACAAACACAGTCCCCGGTAATAGACCCTAATCAGAGGGACATAACACCAGAAGAAGTTCTGAGGGACTCCAATATATTTAGAGAAGAAGTTCTGGCTAGCGAATTGCCGCATAATCCGAAGAAGCCAGAATATGTCTCCGGAACACAGAAAGAGAAGAGTCAAGGTATAAACAACCTAGACAAACACCCCGTGGCATTCTACCAAGGAAAAGACGAACCTGCTCCGTTCCTGCTATCCGTTCGTATATTTGGCAAAATGTTGCACAATTGCTTAGTAGACTCAGGCGCTTCAAGCAATGTAATGCCACTAGCTGTCTGCCAAAGGTTAGGACTTGTACCCGCAAGGACTAACAAGAAAGTCACCCAATTGGACAAGACGGAAGTCCCTGTGATGGGAGAATTGAACAATATTCACATGCAATTAGCAACAAACCCGAGAATGCAAAGTTGTATCGACATCTCAGTTGTTGACATTCCAGATGGCTATGGCATGCTTTTGAGCAGAGATTGGACAAGAAAATTAAATGGATATATTTCCACAGACTTTTCCCATATGTGGCTGCCATGGAAAGGAGTTCCCAATCAGATTAGGATTGACAGTACGCCAAGACTAAGATTAATGATCACCGAGTATGGCGAGAATAACGAGATTCTATTTCTCGAGACCGACTTAGGCTCTTACAGGCCTAAAACAAATGAAGTATTGATGTTGCATGGGTCGACCCACAAGACCAATAAGATGGTCAACTCTACCGAGACATTTGTAGAGGAACCTCAAAATCTTCAAGACGATGGCAAGGAAATGTTTGAAAGTTTCCGAAACTTTATCTTGAGGAGTGTTCAGTTGAAAGCAGAATTACACGAACACCTCCACATTCACGATCTGTTGCTACCAAATTGGTGTCGAATCCATAACACTGCACACTCCGAGTTTGTATGCAAGATGTGCCACGAAGCAGTGGACGAAGTATGGAACAGTATTCCACAGGCGCCATCCCCATCACATAATAAAGAGGTTAGCTACACAGGAGAGTCTACATCGGTCCTAATACAAGAGATCGAGCACGAAGAAAACGCGGAGACACATATTCTGCCCCCGCCACAACAAGAACAAACCTGGATCCTGAGATTCGACGGATCTCGATCAAAGAAAGGAGCTGGAGCTGGCTTCGAATTAACCAGTCCGAGGGGAGAGACATATCTCGCCGCTCACAGGTTGGAGTTCCCCTGCACGAACAATGTGGCGGAATACGAATCACTGATTCATGGATTGCTACTGGCACTGAAAAAGGGAGCAAGAGTGTTGTACGCTCTTGGAGACTCGGAAATAGTTGTGAAGCAAGTAAAGAAGCAATATGTTTGCCACGATAAGAGATTGGCCCGATACCGCAACAGGGTATGGGACCTCATAGAAAGCTTCGACGCCTTCAACATCCGATCCATGAGCCGGTCCAGCAATCAAGTAGCAAACTCTTTAGCGCAGGCGGCCAGTTCACTGGAACCCCTAGCCATGGAATCTATAAGCCAGTTCACGGTAGAACTATCATCAATACCGTCCATTCCGGACAATGTTACAAATTTTCAAGTCTTTGAAAATGATGACCACATTCGCGAATTCTTGACTAGTTCCGATGTTTTTGCCACCCAAGTCATTGATGAGGAGGAAACACCAGAAGCTGAATTAGACGACGATGGCATCCTGAACTTGAAGACCAATATCATCCCAAGAGGAATGATACAACTGGAACGAATCTTCGACCAAGATCAGATCCAAGAGGCAAGGAGCCCAAGGATTGAGGGTGATCAATACGAAAAGATAAACTTGGGAACAAGAGGAGAAGTCAAGAACGTGTGCATAGGGAAAGCTTGCACCCCCACCGAAAAGGCCGGAATAATCCGGAACATGAGGGAATTTATGGACATCATCGCTTGGAGCTATGAAGATCTCAGAACCTATGATACATCCATCATCACGCACACCATTCCTCTGAAGCCCGAGAGCAGACCGTTTAGGCAACGCCAAAGGCCGGTCAATCCGCTGCTCGAACCTCTCATCCACCAGGAAGTCAGGAACCTATGATACATCCATCATCACGCACACCATTCCTCTGAAGCCCGAGAGCAGACCGTTTAAGCAACGCCAAAGGCCGGTCAATCCGCTGCTCGAACCTCTCATCCACCAGGAAGTCAGGAAACTACTTTCGGCTGGAATCAAATTCCCAATACGCCACTCAACGTGGGTCGCCAACCTGGTGCCCGTTCGAAAGAAGAACGGAGAAATAAGGCTGTGTGTCGACTTCAGGAACTTGAATCGGGCCTCAGAGAAGGATAACTACCCGCTGCCATCACTAGATGAAGTCCTACAAATTGTCAATGGATCTCGAATGATGTCCTTCTTGGATGGGTATTCGGGATACAATCAGGTATTGGTAGAGCATGAGGACAGATTAAAGACAGCTTTCACCACGAAATGGGGAACTTTCGCCTATAAAAGAATGCCCTTCGGGCTAATTAACGCAGGAGCCACATTTCAGAGGGCCATGGACATCGCCTTCAGAGAGTTGATTGGGAAATGCATCATTATATATATGGACGATTTGACAGTATTTTCGAAAAGAAGGGAAGACCACATAGAGAACCTAAGAAAGGTGTTCAAGAGGTGCCAAAGATACGGGATTTCTCTAAATCCCAAGAAGTGTATATTTGGGGTTACCGAAGGCAAGCTATTGGGTCACTTGATCACGGAAAGAGGAATTCTTATCAATCCTGAGCGCATTGAAGCAATTTCCAGAATCAACCTGCCTACTAGTCAGAAAGAATTAAGATCTTTCTTTCGAAAGATTAATTTCGTCAGGAAATTTATCACTGGTTTCGCCGAAATAGTGAAACCCTTAAATGAAATGCTAAAGAAGAATGCCAAGATAGAATGGACGACATTGACAAAAGGAGCTTTTGAAGAAATCAAACAAGCAATAGTTGAAGCTCCTGTCTTGGTTAGTCCGGACTATACCAGGCCCTTTTATCTGTATTCCTTTGCATCAGAGCATTCTTGTGCCGCAATACTTACTCAAAGAACAGAAGATAAAGATGAACATCCCATTGCATTCATGAGCACGCCCCTCCGGGATGCCGAACTTAGGTACCCGAGTGTTGAGAAACAAGCCTATGCACTAGTGAAAGCCATTAAGAAATTTAGGCATTATATTTTAAGGAGTAAGGTTTTTGCCATAGTGCCGGATGCAGCCGTTAAGACACTCTTGATGCAAAATGAGCTTGGAGAGAGAAGAGGAAAGTGGGTCGCCACTATCCAAGAGTATGACGTAGAAATACAACCAATGAAGTTGGTCAGAGGCCAAGCCTTAACTCAAACGATGGCAATAGAAGGACCGGGTTTAGTACAACAAACATACGTGCTAACTGACACTCCTCCAGAGGAGTGGTATTTTGATATCACTGCATATCTAATTAATCACAGATATCCTGCTCACATGAATTCCACACAGAAACAAGCGTTCCGCCTGAAATGTCAGCGTTTCATGTTGCAAGGGTCAGTACTTTACAGAAGAAACCACGAAGGAATCTACTTGAGATGTGTGGGGAACGATGAAGCAAGGATGATAATGGAACATTTCCATTCTAAATTCGGGACAGGCCATGGCGGAAGTCAAGCAACCGCTTGTCAAATACTTCGAGCAGGATATTATTGGCCCTCTGTGTTTAAAGACGCCTATCAGCATGTCAGGACATGCCACACATGCCAAATCACTGCAATCCGAGAGAAAAATCCGGCCATGCCATTACAACCCATCACAGAAGTAAAACCATTCGCGATGTGGGGTCTTGACTTTATTGGCACGATAAATCCACCATCGTCAGCGCAACATAAATACATCCTGACGGCAACTAATTACTGCACTCGATGGTCAGAAGCGCAAGCATTAAAGAATTGTACAACGGATGCAGTGATCAAGTTTTTGGAAGAACATATCATCACTAGATTCAGTTGTCCTAAAGCCTTGGTGTGCGACAATGGTTCTGCATTCGCTTCTCTGAAATTCTCCAATTGGGCATTCGACCATGGGATTACATTGAAATTCTCTTCGAACTATTACCCTCAGGGTAATGGATTAGCAGAGTCAACTAACAAGAATTTGCTCACTGTTATCAAGAAATTGTTGGACCAAAATCCAAGAGATTGGCATTCTCAACTGAGGTTTGCCCTATGGGCAGACAGGACACGAGCTAAGAGATCATTGGGGACTTCCCCATACCACCTAGTCTACGGGCAAGATCCTGTATTTCCAATTCAGTTGAGGATTCCGACGCTGAGGTTTATGCAAGAATACTTGGACCCAGATGACAGAGTCCAGATACGTTTGTCGCAATTATTATTACTGGAAGAACAAAGGGACAATGCCCTGGAAAAGTTTGCGAAACATCAAGGGGTTGTCAAACGATGGTTCGATAGACGGGCTACAATAAAATCATTCAGAATCTCTGACCTAGTCCTATATTGGGACAAGGCACATGAGAGGAGAGGTGATCATGAAAAATTTGACAATTTATGGAAAGGACCATATCAAGTCTCCGAAATTTTGGGAGAAAATGCTTTCAGGTTGAAGACCTTGACAGGAGAGGATATCCCGTTGCCAGTCAACGGGCAATTCTTGAAACACTATTTCCGACCTTGAATCCATAAGTGGGGTTTGCTTGTATATAGTTAGCTTAGTTTGTTTTGGTTTCGTTTCCCTGCTTTGGTTTTGGTTAGTTTAGGTGTTGTGCTTTCTTGGCTTTCTTTGCTTTGTTTTTCGTAGCTTAGTTTGCTTTGGGTTTTGTGTGTGTTTAGTTTAGCTTGAATAAGAGGGATTCCCAGTTTGTGAGAAGGGTGATGTCGCTTACACGTACACACTGGATTGGTTTCACCCGGTTGTGTTATGAATATTCCTTAGACCAATGTTCGCAGGAAACCCTCAAGTCCCAAGATCAGTTGTCTCAGAAGTATCCGTTGGTTAAGGTTAGTACTTAGCTGAACGGGGAATCATCTATTATAACTTGATTTTGAATTTGACAGTTACTACACCTTACACATACAATAAATTCTCTAAGTCACGACAGTTTCTGAGAAGAAATCATGGTTTGAACAAAAGGAAATAATCAAAGTCTTACTTCAGCGCCGCTATGATACTCAAACCCACGTAGGCTTCGTTGCTTACAAGCCACCGTGCACAGAAATTAAGAAAGAACAAGAATATCGAAATAAGAAAAAAGAAAAGGAAAGATCAAAGCACTTGGTTACGGGTGTGCGGACATCTCTACAGGCGTACAATCAAGCAACACGATAGAACAAATCGCCGGAAGTAGAGCAATCTCCGTGAGATTGTAGCAGATAACCTCGCCGGGGCTATGGACGCTCGCTGGCAGCGAGGCTCTATCCACGAATGCTTTTGGGGTTAAGACTAGCTATAATAAAAGCCATGATGGAACCAAAGAGACTTAGTGTCCTTACGAGAAGGAAATGAATACCATTGCACACACTTGTAACGAACAAATAAAAGATCTTGATATAATTTAGGATTCCCCGTTCGTTTTAGTACCTTCCTTAACCAAAAGATGAGTCTGTTGGAACTAATTTAAGATGTTGGGTTGAAAGTGGGTATTGTCTTTGGAATGTTCAGGAACATTCCCAACGTGGAGTCGCCAGATGTTGTGACCTATTTCACACATCGCCCCATCGCAAATGGGGACCCCCAAGTTTGGTTCCGCCCTCTGCGCAACGTCTTTGAGAGTCTTGAATTTGGATAAAATTTTGAAAGTCAGTCTGGCTAAGTTGAGATTTTGAACTCGTTTTTGGGCCTTAACGTCATAGAAGTGCTTAGAAGACCCGGTGGACGAAGATCGCCATTGCTTTCGGTCGTTTCTGACACTTCCTATTTTTTAGGGAATCTGCTTTTTTGCTTTTTGCTTTTTTGATTTTTGGCATTTTTAGGCCATTCCGGAGTCCCTATTTTTTAGGGATGCTTTTTGCTTTTTCTATTTTTGGAAAGTTTCTATTTTTGGAAAGTTTCTATTTTGGGAAAAAGTTTCTATTTTTGGATCCCACAGAGCAGAAAATCAATATGTCTTCGGAAAACAAGAAAATCAAGGCAAAATGTAAAAAGTTTGAAAATTGGCAAGGAATTTTTGAAAAATGTCTAAGTCTGAGAATGGCGCCATCAAGAGAGGAATGGCATGGAAAAGTCAAGGTCCGCCCTACCTTTGGCATGCCAAAGGTAGGCACTGGCAAGAAATTCATCAAGTCCGCCATGGCATGAGGAAGCCAAAGTCCGCCCAAAATGATAGGGAGAGGCGCATGGCACAAAGAGGCTGAAGTCCGCCATGCCAAGTCCGCCATAAGCATGAAGGTTGCAAAGTCCGCCCTTGGCACAAGGAACTCAAAGTCCGCCCAGCAAGGTAGGAAGTGCGCCATATGGAAAGTGGCATAGAGAAGTCAAAGTCCGCCCCTAGTGAAATTGGCATAAAACTCATGAAGTCCGCCCAGCCTAAGGAAAATGGCACAAAAGGTTCAAAGTCCGCCCTTAAGGAAAATGGCATAAAATTCATGAAGTCCGCCCAGCCTTAGAGAAATGGCATGAAAAACACAAAGTCCGCCCCCAAGAAGTGTGGAGAAGGGTAAAACATGAAGGGGTGCGCTCCAAGGTGTTTGGAAAGGGGTAAAATTGCAAGATAATTCATTGAAAATTGAATTAAATGATGGAAACAAGTGAAATTTTCCGTTGGACAAGGCACAAATAAAATTCGCCATGGCAAGGAAAATCTAAGACCAATGGATGATAAAATACGCCATAGGCAAGGAATTATAAGACATTCGCCCAATTCTTGAAGAGAAAATTATCCTAAGGCATGAAAAACGGAGAAATGTCTAGAAGAAGAAGAGGTTTTGGCCGGCATAAAAATCACGCCCCAGCACAACGGAGTGAAATTTTTTGGCACAAAATGAAGAGTGCTTGGCAGAGCAAACATGAAGTCCGCCCCTCTCAGCTTGGAAAATTCCTAAAGCGCTAGTAAAAAAAAAATGGCAAAGTGGCAGAAGTCTCCAGGTTCGCCCAACCCAGAAGATGAATCATTCGGCTAAAATAAAAATGTCCAGAGAGGTCAGAACTCCACCTAGAGAATTAAAATTTGGCAGATGAGCTATTGAGCACATTTTGGCTAGGCAGACAATTTAAAAAAGAGATATTTTGCCTCTGACGAACGAAATTAGCCATGTATCAAGATTGAACGGGTTGGAATTTAATATTTTAATATTTTTAATTATCTCCCTGACACTTAGGAAATTTTAATTAAAAATTCAAAAACCGGAGATTATTTGGAAGATTAAACTAGTCTGCCTTAGATAAATTTAAACTTTGCCACGTTCGGAGGATTTAAAACGCGTTGGAAAAATAATTTTGGACAATTAATTTAATATATTTTCCAACACCTAGTCAATTTTCCTTGAGAAAATTCGAAAATCTCAGTAGAGATGGCACAAAGACGAAAGTTAGAAACTTGCCTCGATAACTGAAAGTGAAATTAGAAGTTTGCTAATCCGGGGAGAAAACGTTTCTAAAAATTGGAAGAAAATCAAAAGAAAGAAAGCAATGCCTTGAGGAAAATCGCACTTCTCAGCCATAAAATAAGTTTCAGCAACTCATTTCTTCACAAATTCCGGCTGAGAAGCAACTATCTCTCTCGAATCTTCAGGAAAACATTCTCGAAGGAGAAGTTTGTGAGAATAACATCATTGTGAGAATCGAGATAGCATTCTCTTATTGAAAGACGTGATTTTTGAGAGAAGTAATTTATTTTTTGGCTGAAATCGTACTTCCAGCATAGTGGCGCACTTCTTCTGGCAGATTTCTTTGAATTTTTAAATTCATTTGCAGCCACAACGTGATCTTTGAGGTTTGGAAGTTAATCGACAACGCATTTGCGTTGTGTTTCTATCTTCTACTTCGTTTCCGGCACAAATTTCATTCATGATAGGCGAATTTAATTACTTTCAGCTTGCTTTTTGACAGAAGTTTTAATTTAATAAGGCTGAAAGTGCGATTTTGTCTAGGCTATACCCCGAAACTCATTAATTCTTAAATGATATTGTATTAATGTTAAGTATCTTGTGCTTGCAGGCTGCCGATCAATCAAAGCGAAATATCTAGGCAGGCACAGATGAAGTTTGCAAGTAAAGGATCGCAGCCAGAGACCAGAATAAAATCTAAGTGGAAAAATGTCTCAGACACTGATCTTGGCCACATCGATCTCGTGGAATTTAAAAAGAGGATATATGGACACAACGGACACTTACCAACGCCTGCAGCTAGAAGGATAGTGAGAAACGGCATATTTCAAGCTGCCGGATTCCAGCCTGCACTTTGCTGTGCTGAACTGATGGAGTGTGCACTCCACTATGATGCTGAGTCAAGGCGGATTGTGGCGCCTGATGGGAGAGTATTGGCACATCTGACAGAGGTGGCCATTCAGGAAGCCTTCGGCATTCCAGCATATCCTAAAACTGTCTACAAGACCAAGGAAGATGCTCAGAAGCTATATGACAAAAATCCTGATCTTTGTGCCGCCAACCTTAACAAATTTTGGCTGGACAAGCCTAGACCGTCCTTTAAGAAGATGCCCAAGAAGTTGATGCGCACAGACTTCAAGGAGGACTATGGAGATATTATTATCTTGCTGAACAGACTGGCAGGCAGTCCCTCGGGAGCACCCTTTGAGCCGTGGATGTATTACTTTATTGAGGACCTCACAGAAGGTGTCAAAATGTTTAACTGGGCTAGGATGATAAGCAATAATCTTCACCACCAGCTTATCAATCTAGAGAAGACCAAAACGTTTCATATGGGTTCTTACGTCGTCTATATGTTGGCCAGAACTTACAGATATGCAGGCTTGATCTGCAAAGGCACGGTTGGCAGTAAGGAGAACGAGCTAAAACCTTATGACTGTTACCCACAACTCCAGCTGAGGGAGAAGGCGCATTTTAGACGAGCCCACGACGCGTTCCTGATGTACATCACCAGGATACTCCAGGGAGGGACGCATCAGCGGCTGACACATGAAGCCAAAAGCCTAATCGGTAAATACGGGTCTTGGTTTATCCAGTATCCAAGATTTACGTATATCAGAATTCAAGGATTCACTGGAAGCCCGTACCGTCTGCCCATCTTCCCCACGAATAAGATGGTCCTGCTCGAAGTGTTGAGGCAGTTAGAAGATTTTCAGGGTCTTCAAAGAGCAAAGCAAAAGGCGGCAGTTACTTTTCCCTTCTTTATAGGGAACATGCTGGAGTCGTGTCCGTCATCACAGGCAGCTGACAGTGCCAGAATCGAGATACAGCATTACCCTTTCTCTCCATATCCGGCCAGAAATCACTACGACCCCCATCACCACATCAAAATGGTAGATGGAAGGAGGTACAAGCATAGGGTCGAACTGGAAGACTATTGGGCAAATGCTGCGGATGAATTTGAGGTCAGACGGAGGATGTGGTCCAGATTACCTCTCAGCTTAATCAGGGCAACAGAATTTTGTCACGTGCCAGATCAGTTGGAGGAGGACGAGAATCAGACGCAACCGCGCTTCGATGAGAATTCAGCTTTGCCCGCTGTCCAGTGGTCAGAAGCAGAGCATGCTGACTTGAACGTCTTGATGAGGCCTGTCATCAAGTTTACTCAGTGGTGGGTTGATCAACGAGTTCAAGAATTAAGGCGCCAGAAGATAACCCTGACCTATGATATGCTAAGCGAGGCAGAGTCTTATTCTTCCAATGCGGGAGCATCACAGGACCTCCCAGTGATAGAGGCCACCACATCTAGGAAAAGAAAAGAAATAGCTGCAGGCAAAGAGCCGGTCCAGAAACAGGTAAAGATGAAACCTTCTCAATCGGCCGCCTCCAGAAATATTGAGGAGATACTGGCTACCGCCGATGCTTCACTGGCAGATATGAGGGATCCTTCTCCGATTCCTGAAAACAACGCGGAGCTTCAGCCAGATGAGGATGCGCCACCTTCTCCCACGGGCACCGAAATATTGGAGTCGGATGACGACAATGTGGGCACCCAAGATGAGGATTTTCAGGAAGGGATGATTTCAGCCCTTAGGGGAATTGTAGACGTTCCTGATAGAGAAGGCGTGCCGGAAGAAGACGGTGTTGAGCAGCTTACGATACCGGATTGGCTGAAGGAGAGGCTAAAGGTACAAGTGCCGGCAGATGAACCAGAAGAGGATGATACGGCAGACTTTTTGGCCAGACTGTCTCAAACCGTGCCCAAAAAGTCGGCAAAGAAATTCTCCAGCATACATAGAGACGAGGCCGGCAACAGGACAGTGCAAATCGCCGTGCCTACAGTGGACAAGCCACGGGAGGATATGGCTCCACAGGATTACGCCATCACGACCATTGACTTGGGTCCAACCACTAAGGGCCAAGAAATGGAAGATTTGGACAATTCTGTGTCCGCCATCAAATCAAGGTTGGCGAAGGAGGTAGCCAGAAGGAAGGAGTGCCAATTAGAGATTGAGCGCTTAAGGGAATATATTCAGCACTTGATCAAGCCACTTGATCAGGACACTACGGCAGCTCCTCTACTTCCGAACTCTTCGCAGGAGGCCATTAAAGAAATGGAAGAAAACAGGCTCACGGTTCAGGAGGCCAAAGAATGGATAGCCGTAAAGGGGACTGAAGCTGAGACATTTGTGGAGCGGCTAACTTTGGTTTATGGCCAGGCCACTGCCTTGCTTTCTAGGTTCGCTTCTTTGACAGAAGTATGGGACAGCCTTCCAGACGTGCAGGATAGAATAATCCCTTGCCTTAGGATTCTGAAAGGAGTTCCTAAGCAAGAATTGATAGAGGGAGGCGTCATCGCAGCGGGAGCAGCCTATGACTTCCACACTTGGTATTGGACCTTGACGGCACGAGGTGAAGTCTTGGAGAGGGTTAAGATTGACGGCATCAGACTGGAGGAACAGGTCAAGGAAGTTCAGGCCAAAATCCTCAACATAATTGCCGATGTCCTGGATAAAGAGGCGCTGCGAGAGAATGACCTGCAGTTGGAAGTTTTGAAGAAAAGTGTCCAGGAAAATATCTTCTACATCACTGGGCCCATCTTGAGGCAGGACTGGGCCAAATTGGCGAACTTCTTGAGCATCAGAGAGTCCTTTGAGAAGACGAACCAGAGTGGGAGGAGACCTTCGCTAGATGCGCCGAGAGCATGGATGGGCTTGAATTCAGAATCGGCATGCTTCCGCAGGTTACCATGGACGAGGTTGCCTCGATCGTGTCCAGATTCGGCGAATACACGGCAGCTCGAGAGGATCGGGATACAGTCCCTTGAAAATAGCTCCTATTGCCAACTCATTGCTGTTCATTGCCAGTTAACTGAAGTTATTTTGGGAAACCCTAATTAGGGTTTCGTTTGTTAAATCTTGACCGTCGGCTCATTTTTAATCTGAGCCATTTATTCCATTTATGAAACTCTATATAAACTCATTGGCCCTCATTTGTAATGTGTGAAGTGAGTAATAAAAGATTGTTGCGACGAAACTATTTCCGTTTATAAAAGCTCTTGTGCATGATTTGCTAAGAACAACTTTTATTTTCAAGTAGTATGCAAGGTTAAATATTTCTCCTTCAACACTTAGAGTAGAATTAGAATAGCATTTTATTACATGTTGGTTAGATGAGTGATAGATTTGATCGCAGTGGCGGATAAAATTTTGCTCATACTTTTGTCAAGTGGATGATTTGCATTTGACGTGTAAAGTTAGTCTGAGCCATTAAATCGTGGATGCTTAACTTCTGTTTGTTTCAATTACCGATTCAAATATGAAAATTCTTATCACTTCCGTTGAAGATTGCACCTGCTTCGCGTAGTTGTCCAAAGGTGGCGAAACGAAGTGTGGTTACCCATTTTGTCTACTCACTGCTGTCTCTTGAATTCTTAGGCGTAGTTTAGATCTCTAAACCCTTATCCTTTTTATTTTTTTTGGAAAATCTGAAGATACCCACCGAAAGAGCCTTCAAGGATAAAACCGTCTAAGTTTTCAACCCGCAAAAAGAGAATTTCATGTAAGTCCCCTTGTGATTACCAGCAATCACAACGCCCACTGGCCTTATCCACATGTCAAGACCTGACCAAAGAAACCTTGGAGTTATTGTATTGCCTACTGGATTTTTGCAAGCACTTTTCAAGAGAGGATAAGAGTGTCCTTTGGGCATTTTTATTCTGTGTTCGGTGGCGTACTCAAAACGCACACCAACAGTACCAGATGAGACTTTTTCGACGAATGACCTCTAAGATGTTTGTCTCAGACTTGATCAGGCTATACAATGAATCCGTCAGCGAATGAATCTAAGTTTCCAAACTGCCTAAATCAGGAGTCAAATTCATTGTTAAAATGTAAGTTCAACACAAAAGAGCCCCTCGAGGCCAGGGGTGCCTAGGGTTTTGAGCCCTCAAATGCAGTTGTTTGGGTTAGCTCAAATGCCCATCCTGTTTGTGATGCTTCAAGCTTTCAAGATTGAAAGGAGAATCAACACGCTGGAAAAATGGCTATCTGGGAGAGAAAGCGCCCTTGGAGGCCAAGGGCGCCCAAGATTTTCACCTATCAAATGAAGGTTTGGTGTTTGTGTTCTCTAGGAGATCATGTCCCGAATTGAGCCAACTCCGCAGTGAGCCTGTCAGCTTACCCCTGAATTTTTTTCAAGTGTTGGGAGTTGTAGAATGAAGTGAGGTCAAGGTCAAGTTCAAAATGATGAAAATGCATGAAATTTTGATTGTCTAGTGAGAAAAAGTGGCCCTGGAGGCCAAGGAAGCCCAGAATTTTGAAGGCGCAAAAGTCATAATTAGGGTTTGCAACCTCAAGGAGCTCCTTTTTAGTTTTGATCCCGCTCTCCAATGAAACTGTAAGCTAGTCTACTAGATATATCAGTTAATCAAAATTAGTGATCAAACATAGGTTCCATTGATGTTTGCAAATGGAATTTTCAAAAAACTTTCTAAGTCTGGAGTAATGGCACCCAAAGTCAAAATTTGACTTTTGAAACTCAAGTGACTTCGCCGCCCTATAATGGAGGAGTTTTTTGAACTCAACTTAAATTAATATTAGAACTCCAATTTCACTTCTAAGTCGACATCAAAATGACTTAATTTTTCTTACATGTGGCAATTTTATATGTGCATGCTAAGTGGTGCCCATTTTAGGGTTTTATCTTCATTCAATTAACTGAATTGAGGTCCAATGAGGTTATTTCATCCTAAATTTAAAATTTAACTGAAGGTGACGCCTTAAATCATGAAATTTATTCATTAAGGCATTCGGGCGTCCATTATTCTCATCATAGGTTAAAGGAAAACACATATTTTCTTGTGCAAGCAAGATCTAAATGCGCTACAGGTGATAGGTTTCAGTGTTCTTCGTAGCGCCAGGTCT
The DNA here is from genome assembly GCA_007115665.2 of Sequoiadendron giganteum. Taxonomy (NCBI): domain Eukaryota; kingdom Viridiplantae; phylum Streptophyta; class Pinopsida; order Cupressales; family Cupressaceae; genus Sequoiadendron; species Sequoiadendron giganteum. The sequence goes on from CM021103.1 coordinate 204,085,188, forward strand.
AGATTGCTCAGAAGATTTATTTTCCAGACTCTATCTTTTGAGTGCATGCATTCCAAACTTCATCAAACTCGATTCAAGGCATAGGTGTCATTTTCAGAGGCAGAATATAACTTTTATTTTCTCTCTCAAAATTATTCTATCCTTGTCTTAGGTTTTCTCTCGCATGTCAAAGAAAATGGCATCTTTTTCAGAATCTAGGCATTTGAGTTCGTTCATCTCTCAAGTGCCAACAAAACCCATGTTCTAGAAATTTTCAAGAAAATTGCCTTGATACTTCTCATTTTTGAAGTACTGTGCTTTTTTCTGAAGATTCTTTTGCATGCCAATGAAAAAGTCAACTTTTTGAAAAATGAAGAATTTGGGTTTGATCAGCACATTGACGCTTACAAAACCCATGTGCCAATTTCTCTCAAAAACAATTGCCCCGATGCCCACTAAAATTAGGGTTTCCAAAAAAAGCCAAAGTTTCAAAACCGTTTGATCAGCTTGCATGCGCCAACAAAACCAATATGTGGGATTTTTGGGAAAAAGTAGCCTCGGTGCCCTTTGTAGTTTCTACACTGAAAAGTCATTGCATGCCTAAGTAAAAGTCATTTTTTTGAATTTTTGACCTATTGTACCAAAACCAAATTTTTCTGCTTCATTAAGGCATTTTGCTTAAGATGATTTAAACCTTGTAAAATGATGTCAAAACATAGTTTTTGGGCAAATCAAGTAAGGAATTTTAGTCAGTTTAATGTCAGGAAGATACTAGTAAAATTTGAAAAAAAATGAAAATTAGGGTTTTTGGACCCTTGTTTTTAGGTCAAAAACCCTAAAAATTGAAACTTGTCAGAATTGACTGAAAATTGTTTTGATTGGCTTATTTTGCTTCACGATCACAATGGTTAAGTTAGATTCAGTTAAAACTCAGTTTAAGTCTGGTGGGTAGTTTTTGCTTTTTCAAATGAAAAGTTGGTATCTCCGAGGTCAACAATAGTAGATGGCCAGGTACCAGGGGTCGAAATCTAAACTTGAAATGCTCCAGTGAAGATTCTATGACAAGATATGTCCAAAATGATGCTTCGTCTTGGAGGGGATTTTAGTTGAGGTTAAGCTACTGGAAATTTTTCTCTGGAGACAAAAGCGCACCTACTAGCCAGGGGCGCCCTTGATTTCAGGGGCCCAAATCAACTTTATGAGATTTGTCACTTCCAAGAGGATTTTTACGAAATCCCTCCAACTTCGCGATGAACCTACCATCCAATCCAAAAGATTTGTCTAGCACCTCAAACTTGAGATTGAACACGAAATGAGGGAGGTTGAAAAATTGATTAACACTGGCAGAAAAGTGCCCCTAGAGGCTAGGGGTGCCCAGCTTTTTGAAGCACCAGATGGAGGTTTCTAACCAAATGATACCCAAGATGTTTGTCTTAGACTTGGTTTGGCTTCACAACGCATCTTTCAATGGATGAATCTAACTTGCTAAACTGTCGGAATCAAGAGTCAAACATAAGGTTTAATCATGGTCAAAATGTCAAGAAAGCAAAAGCGCCCCTAGAGGCCAAGGGTGCCCAAGGTTTTAGAGCCTCAAATGTTGTTGTTTGGGTCATCTCATATATTAATTCTGCCTGTGATGCTTCCAGCTTTTTGTTGCATACCTCTGTCAGGTCAAAAGACTTGACAGCAGCCTGCAGCCAAAGGTTAAGTGAGTTTATAGCCAGTTGCAAAAATGGCTCTGGGAAGAAAAGCACCCCTAGAGGCCAAGGGTGCCCATGTTTTCAGCTGCCAGATGGTGTTTTTAAGAAAAGTGTTCTCCAAGAGCTCTTGTTCAGAATTCAGCTAGCTCCGCAATGAGTCTGTCAGCCAGTTCTGAAGTATTGTCAGTTGTCGAAAAACGCAAGATGAAATAAGCTCAGAATCACCTTCAAAATGATGAAAATGCATGGAAAAATTGTCTAAAGCCAAAAGTGCCCTTGGAGGCCAAGCGCGCCCTAAATTTTGAAGCCTCAGATGTCAAAATTATGGTTTGCAGCTTCAAGGAGTTTCTTGTCAGTTTTGATCTTGTTGTTCAATGAAACTGTCAGCCAGTCTATTTGACATGTCAATCAATCAAAATCAGTGATCGAACATGGGCTCCAATGACGTTTGCAAATTCAAGTTTTCAAGAAATTGGCTAATCCTAGAAAGTGATGCCTAAAGTCAAAGTTTGACTTTTGAACTCAAGATAAGTGGTGCCCTATAAAGGTGGAGGTTGTTAACTGAAATTAAATCTTTAGTTAAACTTCTCAAGTCTACTTCAACTAGACTTGATTTTTGCTTGCAATTAGGCAGTTTATTTTTGCATGTAAAGTTAACTTAAGTGCATGGAGGTGGCGCCCTATTTAGGTCTTATTTCTCAATCAGTTAACTGTTTTGAGGTCCAATCAGAAGGCTAGCACCATTTTTAAGGCAATTGCATGCATTTATGACGCCTTTCTTAGCATCCATTAATTTTCATCACAAGTGAGAGCAAACACGTCTTTCTTGAGCAAATAAAGATCTAAAGGCACTACATGTGACAAATTTCAGTGTTCTTTGTAGTGTCAGGTCCTGATTTTTCAGAAGATGCATTTTGCATACTTCATTTTTCAAGTGCATGCAGACTTCATCAAATCCAATTTAAGCATATGCAACTTTTTCAGAGACATAATAATAAACTTCTATTATCTATCTCTAAAATTCTTCTATTCTTCTCTTAGGTTTTCTCTCGCATGTCAAAGTAAACGGCAGAGTTTTCAAAATTTGATCGTCTAGGTTCACATATTTTAGCGTCAACAGCAAAATCCATGTCTTAGAATTTTTCGAGAAAATTGTCCCGTTGCTTCACATTTTGAAGCAGTGTGCTTTTTTCCGAAGATTCCTTTGCATGTGGGTCAAAAACTCAATTTTTCCAAAATCAAATCATCTGGGTTGGCTTAGAATTCCATTGCCTACAAAACCCATGTTTCAGTTTTTTGGGGAAAAATTGCACCTACAGCCCCTACTGCTTCTTTACCGAAAAGCTCTTGCATGCCAAGGCAAAAAAAGTGTTTTTTCGAATTTCTGACGTTGTGGATTTGCTTAAAATTATTTTTTCTACAAAACCCATGTCTCGGAATTTTTTGTGAAAATTGTCCTTCAACAGGTATTTTTAGACTCATGAAAAGCTATTTTTAGCTTTTTGGAAAAGTTGTCAAAACATAGTCGTGTTTACAGTCAACCAGCGAGTTTTTTAGAATGTAGTTCACTCAAACTTAATTCAAGACCAAATTGGTCCTAATTCACGGTTTCATAAGAAAATTTGACACCGTTTTGCATCAAGCGCATCTGAAGGGTTGATTTAGTCGATTTGACAGGCGTAGTCACTCAAAGTCCACATGGTTTCATACCTTGTATAGCTGATAGCCTTCCTAGGTAAGTTTAGAGGGTTGATACCGTTGGAATTCTGCGTGTGTGGTGAGTTCATGTGCATTTCTCACAACCAGAGTGTTCGCGGTCAAACTTCGTGGTTTCGTCATGCAAGATCTAGCAATTAAGAACACAAGATATACTTGAAAAACCCTTTCGGCAACCATGCAAGATCTAGCAATTAAGAACACAATATACATAAAAACCCTTTCGGCAAAAAACCACAACAAAATATTGCTTATATAAAAATTCTCTTACAACTTTTGTGGGCACCAACCTACTAGAGACACCAATCCCCACTTACAAAATTTGTAGGCACCAACCCACTGGAGACACCAATCCCCACAACTGAGAACCAACTCAAAAAGAGACACCAATCTCTTCTTTTCTGAAGCACCAACTTCCAAATGAACAAAGTATTTGCCTTCTTAAGTATTGCTTCTTCAATGGATGATCATTCAAATCCTTTCCATACAATCTCCTTGTAAATGATGGAGCGTTTTCCACACTATATTCTCCTTCAAAAATCTGCTTGTATCATATTTGTCACAACCTCGTTCTTCTATACAAATTTTCTTATAAATGATATTACATTTTCCACATAAACATTCTTTCTTAAATCTACATATGATCCCCTTCACATCTTCATATTCTCCTCTTTCAAATTTGCACTTAGAAAATGCATCGTATATGCTTTCTATCACAAATCAACTTATCGATAATATAGCATTTTCACCAATGTCTTCCTTCAAGATAATTCTGCTCTAAGTTTGCTCACATTTGTTTTCTTCTAACATCTGCTCAAATCTGTTCACATATATTTTCTTCTAAAATCTTCTCAGATATGCTCACATGTATTTTTTTCTTAAGATTTACTCAGATCTACTCAACTATATTTTCTTCTAAAATCTGCTCAGATCATCCTTAGATCACCTTGAAGATCTGCTATATATCTGCCTTAAATCTGATTCAAGATCTGCTATAAATCTGCCTTGGATCTGCTCTTTAGAAAATATATTCATTAATTGCTTCATATCTAATCCTTAAGGATATATCCTTTTATGTCATACCAATATACCTCTTCATCCAAGGGAGGCATCTATTCCAAGGAGGTCGGCCAAACTTAAAATATAAATATTTTATTTAACTCTTCAAACATGGGTGATCATAAAGAGGGGTTGGCCCCTTAAGGTAATATATTTATCTCACCCGAGGACGGTGATCTCCCATGCAAGGTTGGCCCAAAATAGATATAAAATTTATTTATTTTTTAGATCAATTTAAACCCAACTTGGGCGCCAAAATGAGTCGGCCCATTATCATTAAAACAATGAGATAATTTGCTAAGGTAGTTGGCCATGATTGAGATCTTTCTTGGATAATGATTTGAGGCCTTTGGCCCTCAATTTGCTTCAACAATTATTTTTGTGGCAGTGATCAGATCTCCTTGGATATTCTTTTTGACATCAATGACAACGTATGCTTTGTGTATCCTTTAATGCTTTATGTGCACTCTACTATTTTATCAATGTATGCCTTATGTATGTTTGAATTTTGCATCATCTTGTGCATGAAATATCTATATTTAAGGTGTTTTGTGTCATATGTATTGTGTGTGACCTTCTATTTTGACATTTTGGATCAATAGTATCCTTAGTCTAGTGGGCTATCGCATCTCTCAGCTTGGCTTCGTCTTGTCTCCAACATTTTGATAAAGAGATCTTTCTTCTTTGTACTTCAGTGTGAGTATGAGCGGAAGTTCATACCCCCACTAAAGTGGGGGCTAAACGTAAAGTCATAAATTATCACCGCTAACAATTTCACACTCGGTTTGGCACTTTCTTCTCTCCAACATAAAGTAGTATGCTTTATGTGCACTCTACTATTTTCTCAATGTATGCCTTATGTATGTTTGAATTTTGCATCATCTTGTGCATGAAATATTTGTATTTAAGGTGTTTTGTGTCATATGTATTGTGTGTGACCTTCTATTTTGACATTTTGGATCAATAGTATCCTTAGTCTGGTGGGCTATCGCATCTCTTAGCTTGGCTTTGTCTTGTCTCCAACATTTTGATAAAGAGATCTTTCTTCTTTGTACTTCAGTGTGAGTATGAGCGTAAGTTCATACCCCCACTAAAGTGGGGGCTAAATGTAAAGTCATAAATTATCACCGCTAACAATTTCACACTCGGTTTGGCACTTTCTTCTCTCCAACATAAAGTAGTATGCTTTATGTGCACTCTACCATTTTCTCAATGTATGCCTTATGTATGTTTGAATTTTGCATCATCTTGTGCATGAAATATCTGTATTTAAGGTGTTTTGTGTCATATGTATTGTGTGTGACCTTCTATTTTGACATTTTGGATCAATAGTATCTTTAGTCTGGTGGGCTATCGCATCTCTCAGCTTGGCTTTGTCTTGTCTCCAACATTTTGATAAAGGGATCTTTCTTCTTTGTACTTCAGTGTGAGTATGAGCGTAAGTTCATACCCCCACTAAAGTGGGGGCTAAATGTAGAGTCATAAATTATCACCACTAACAATTTCACACTCCGCACTGGCACTTTCTTCTCAGCTTGGCTTTGTCTTGTCTCCAACATTTTGATAAAGAGATCTTTCTTCTTTGTACTTCAGTGTGAGTATGAGCATAAGTTCATACCCCCCCTAGAGTGGGGGCTAAATGTAGAGTCATAAATTATCACCACTAACAATTTGACACTCGGTTTGGCACTCTATTTTGCGTGTATGGTTCATTTTGTTCATAATATGACTGTTTTGAGACCTGATTAAGAAAATATGTTAAATTTTCCAACATCAAAAATTTTGAGAGTGAAAGAATCGGACACTAGTGCGGGGATCCTGTGTCCTGGATGCAATTTTTAAAAAGGTTTTAAATTCAAATGTTGGTCTTTGGTGCTTGCAAATTGCATGTTGTCAACCTAGCTCCAAAAAGTACTTGAAATGCATATATATACAACTTTTTCTCTCATTTACACATTATGATAACACATGCAACTTCTTTATGAGCTCTCTCTCTCTCTCTCTCTCTCTCTCTCTACATGATTTTTGAAGCTCTCTATTTGTGAACGCTATTTTGTTATGCATACTAACTATTGTAGGTATTCAAGGACATTTAATCTTTCTTCATCAACTCCTTGAGGTGACTTGTGATATCACATTATTCCAACAAGGTTTCACACTCAAGATAACTTTACTTCATGCTATTTAATTTATAATAATCTTTATCATTTCTTTTCCCTCTACTCCCCTAAGAGCACGCACTCTTTGTCATCATTATCATTGTTGTAGTGGAGGTGGGAACACCAACACGGATTTTGACTTGGGAAAGCCCCTATATAGCACAACCCTTTTCCCTCTTTTGTGTGTAAATATGAATAAAGAACTTTCAAACAAAGACAAGCTACAGGAGGATAGAGCAGAGCATCACAAAAGTTTCCAGACTGTAACTTGGATTGTACAAAACCCATGGACAAGGGCACCCAATGCTAGCGTCTAGCCATTTATGCCTTTGCTTTCAGTTATAGGTTCCCCTATGTCTTCTCTGTTCAGATCTATATTTGTTTCTATAAATTTTTATATAGGTTTGTGTAATTATTTGCTTCTTTCGATTAGGGTTTGTATCACCTAGGTTAATTAAATGGCATTTCATCAATCTACTCTCTTTGCAACAAAGGAACAGAACCCAAGCAAGCTATCTCTCCTTTTAGGAAATTTGGTGTAGCTGTGAAACTTGAAAACTATTTGACAAAATGCCCGAGTCATCTAGTAGTTGAAATTCAAAAAAATATAGACCAATTTGGGGTAGCATATTTCATTGGTATCAAAGCTTGTGAACCTGCCATCCTATGGAGTCTAACATTAAAATTTCAGTTTAGTTCATTTGTGCCTAGCATTTAATCAGAACTCAAAAAAAAATTGCAGCTTGTTGGGTATTTTAGAGTTGAGTTTCAGATTGAATCATGGCTTCTGATGAAGAAAAAAGTGTGGCAGAATTGCAAGAAAAAGGCTCAATAAAGAATTTCAGTCAAGGGAAGATGAAGTGAGCATACTTCATATGGTGGAACAATGTTTTGAGTCGGATGAAGTAGTCACCTTCTGAGGTGATGCAGTTGGCATTAACACTTGCAGTGACCTCTCTGAATCAACCCTATTGGCTAAGGCATCTTGATGAAGAAACCAAACTGCCGGTTACTTCATATCTTAGTGAAGTGATGAGAATCGTGGTACCCCAAGTGCCCTATGATGATGATACTATGAAGAAAGTACTACACATGATTGTAGAAAGCTTTCAAGATCTTGACGAAACTGGTAGCAGTCAATACTCCAGAAGAGTTGTTATATTTAAGACATTTTCATAACTCAGAACGAGCGTATTGTTGATAGATTAGGGTATGCAAGATCAAATATATGATTTGTTCTATTACCTCTTCATTTCAACTTGGAGTGAACAAAAGGAGGATGTAGTTGCAGCCATAAGAAACATTCTTGTTCTAACTGTCAATGAGGTTGATGATATTCCTCAACCTGTCATATCTCTTCTACTGGACGTTCGCAAAAAAGAAGGACAGATTTCTTCTACTGTTGATAAGTTGATCAAAGATTTGTTCAATCAATGTGAGGGGAAGCTGAAGCCTTACTTGAAGATGGCAGTGTGTTGTACCCCAAAATTAAAAATTTTGCTACACTTAGGCATTTTAAAGAAATGAGTCAAGATATTGTTAAATCTGTCAAAAGGGTCAAAATTGGGGTTTGCATGTCTTGCATGGGGGTCAAAACCTCGTAATTTTCAAAATCTGACAATCTGGGTCGGCTTAGAGGGACCAAATCAACAATACCCAAATTTCAATTTTTCATCCCTAAATTTTAGGAAAATTTCTATTTTTAGGAGTTTTCTAAAAATAGAAATTTTTTCTAGGTTTTTCTAGGTTTCTTAAGAAACGGATACTTGTAAAATTTTCTAAAACTACAAAAAGTTTGGCTTCTAGGGTTAAGATTGATTTTGATTGGCTTAAAATACTTCCTCATCAGGCTGGAGCAATCGGAATCACAAAAAGATCAGTTTTTCACTACTGGGTCTATTCTGCTTTTTCAAGAGCTTTTTCGAAGATCCAAGGTCATCAATGGAGGTCAGTCGGCTACCAGGTGTCAGAATCAGATGTTCAAGCATCAAGCAGAAGCTGTCAACGATGAACATGCAAGAAAAACAAAGAAAGGAGAGAATATTTTGAAAAAGTTGGAAAATGCAAAAAATTTGGCCAACTCTGGTGAATCCAGGCGCCTCTAGTCAAGAAGGGCGCCCAAACCTTCATGCCTTAGAAAAAATTTCATTCTGACAGTCAAAGACAAGGAAGGCACGTCAAACGAGGCAAAATTTGAAATTTAAATAAAAATGGCTAAGTCTGCTCAACATGGGCGCCCCTAGACAAAAAGGGCGCCCATCTTTTTGGAAGGTCAGATGATGAAGTTAGGATTGGCTCTCCTAGGCAACATTGTTCAGATTCTCGTCAGCTTCGCAACGGATGTCTTCGTCAGCTCATCAAATCACTCAGTTTCCGGCAAAGTCGGATCAAACAGGGGCCATGATGAGAGGTGTTTAGAACTCTAAAGTAAAAAAGGATGAAAATATTCTAACATTGGTAGACATGGGCGCCCCTGGAGAAGAAGGGCGCCCAAGATTTTAAGAGGTTTAATGATAGAATTTGCAGAAGGCACCTCTAACATCACTTCGTCAAACTTGATCAAGCTGTCCAACGCAACCATCAGCATGTCCATCGAAACATGCAGTCATCAGATATCGCAAGGCGAACAGAGGAGAAAAAGTGAGAAAAGACAGTTGAAAGCAATAGTGAAAAAATCAAAATAAAAACTAACTCTGGAAACCATGGGCACCATACTTCAAGAACGGCGCCTAGGGTTTTGAGCCACCAGAGGTCAATTTCCAGAGACGAGGTATCCAGAGGACCCCTTCCAAAATCATCTCAGCTATCCAGTGAATCCGTCAGCCAGTCATTCTAATCAGTACAACGCCCGGAATTGTGGATTCATCTGAAGGTCAGAAGACAAGCATAAAATTGAAGATCATGAAATTGACTAACTCTGGAGAAAATGGGCGCCCTTTTCAAGGATAGGCACCTGATAATTCAAAGGATCAAATGAAGTTTTAGCAGACGACGTCTCCAAAACAATGTCATCAAATTCGATCAGGCTCCGTAATGGAATGTTCAGCTCGTTCACCGGATCAATCTGGAAGCCGGAAATCAGAGTCAAACTAGGGTTGAAAATTGAGCAGAAGTTGAAAACGGTGAAAAGTTGGCTAAGTCTAGAAAAAATGATGGCATACCTCAAAAATAGCGCCCAACTTCCAATGCCTTAGTCAAATTTTTGGAAATTTCAAAAATTGAAGTTGAAGACAAAGTCTAAGTTCATTACACAATCTTGAATTAGGGTTTTGAGGAATTAGGGCACAAGAAAGTTGTTTTCTCAAGGCAAAGCATATTTAAAGCACTTTTGTGTTTTATTTTTCATTATTTTCTTATAGGTATCTTCAAGGAGAAACAGAGCAGCAACTTCAAACCCTTATTTTCATGATTCAAGAGTTTAAATTGCTGGTTTTTCATAATATTTTCAGATCAGCACTCAAGAAGGCTTGCTTTTTCACACTTTTTTATCCAGAACATCAAATCTTTGAAGGAGGCCATTGCTTTCAATTTTAGCAAGCTGGTTTATACTGGTTCTATCTTCTGGATAATTTTTGGTGAATTTTCTCAAGGTTGCAGCAGCTGCTTTTTATCTTGCATGTCAGAGAAAACTTCAAATTTTACAATTTCTAATCTTTCGGGTCTATCTCAAATATTCTTCTGGACAAAACCCACATCTCAGCTTTTTCAGAGAAACTTCAAGTGGCTGCTTTTTCAGTGAAACTTCAAGGTTTTCAAAATCTAACCAAATGGGTTCATCCACAATATGCTCATGAACAATACCCATATGCCAACTTTTTCTGCTTTTTTCGGAAAAAAATTAGGGTTTGTTGTTTTTTCAGTCTTCACTCAAAATTTTCAAAAACGAACGAGCTGGGTTTGCTTGTAACGATATTCTACACAAAACCCATATCTCAGAAAATTTTCCAAAACATTCATCCGTTTGATGAAGAAAATCAACAAGTTATTTTTAGGGTTTGTGTTGAGCTCGTCAGAACCTAGTCAAGTTTACAGTCAATCATCAAGTTTTTCAGCATGGAGTACACTCCCATCGAATTCAGAGCCAAACAAGTGTTGTATCATGATTATCTAAACGAAACATGTTGGGAAGTGCTCTTCAGTATCATCGTGGACATAAAATGTCATCATCTCAGTTGAAGAACGTGTAGAGAGAGTGGTATGAGCGAAAGAACAAATGTTGGAAAAATTTGTAGAATACTCTCCATGGGAGAATCAAGAGAAGTGTCAAAAGCACAAAGTTGCAGAGCCGCCAAGTCATCAATCAATGAGTCACCTTTTGAGGCTGCAATGATTTTCAAGAATAGAACTCAGAAAGAAGCTGAAGATGTCAAAGATTCACTAAGTTTGGTCGCAAGAAAGGAGATCTTAGAAAAGTGGAATGTGGCTAAAGATAGTATCAACGTTCCTGATAAAGAGGCAGTTTCCAGCTTTTTGGCAGATGTGTGAGAGATTTAAAACGACAATCTTCTAGAAGCTTTCTCGAAGCTTTCTTTCCATTCTTGTCTCACGCTTTCTTTCTATTCTTGCCTCCATTCTTTGAAGAAGAAGGAAAACAAATGTAATGAGTTGGTGTTTCCTTTTTTACATGCTTTCTTAGGTTTTAGATGTTTTAATCTTGTTTTAGTTTTAGAAATAAAGCTTGCATGTTGGCAAGTCTTAGTTGTAAAAGCAAGGAGATTTTAGGGTCCCCTACTCCTCTGCTTAGTTATAAATAAGAGCAGTGTTTGCTCATTTTAGTTTAACCGTGCTTGTGATAATAAGACATAAGTGTCTTTAGTGCCTTCTCTTTGTTATTTAGTATTGTTCACTTTGTGTAAAGAGCAAGTTTGCATGCCTCTTTAGCTGCAAATACTTGTTTAGTCCATGTGCTGTGTTGATTATAATTAGGTTGATCGCATGTTGCAAGCCTGTTGCTACAACTTGTTGTCCCGAAATTGTAATCCTTGTTCCAAAAACTTGAGTAAATAAAATCTCGAGCGTGCTTTGTCTACCCTGATATAAATATCTCAAGTTTCCATCTATTTGTTTTTGTGTTAGAAGTATGAGTAAATAAAATCTTGAGTGTGCTTTGTCTGCCTTGAAATAAAAGTCTATTTAAGTATCTTTGTCAGAAATCAAACTCGTCCATTTCCAAACTCTTTTGCTCTACGTTTACTTGAGAGGGTGGAAACGTTTTAAGCGTAGGTTAAGTTGTAGCTGTCTAGTTTCATTAAAGGGAAAACCTCAGCCCCAACATCTAGTGTTCTATAACCTTGTGTTCTCGCAGCTGAACCAAAAAGATAGGCGTAATTAAGTTTAGATTACTTTTCTTTATGCAACTCAGCAAAAGAGGGAGCTTCCCCTCCTAATTCAAAGAGCAGTTTACTGCACATAGCTGTCCGTTTCCAGAACGCATTCCAGAGGTGCGATTTGAAACGCCAACACAGTGCAAATAAATGAAGTGAGCTCTAATGCTGTAAACATGAATAAAATTTTGTTTACTAATGATTATGTGGCAAATTCTCAGGACATACCTTTAGACATGCATTTGTCTATGCATACTAAGGATGAGTGCAATGAGGCATCAACAGTTCTGGATACATTTGAGGAAGTCACAAGTGCAGAACCAGTGGAGATTATTAATATGTCTGTTGATGATAATCTCCAATCAGCTAATGATTTGCTCTTTCATTTCAACAATTCGGGCAGATTTTGATTTGAATTCCAAACCGAACATATGAGGGAAGAAGCTGAAAATTCTTCCATTACTATTGCTGATTTGATTATTTCTCAGGAGTCATGCATTGAGGAAAACACTGAGGAAGTTGGTTCTAGTGGTCACAAATCTGATCTCTCTTTGCTTGAAACTGATTTAAAGCAAAGAGCTAGTGACCTTGAGCATACCATTGTTAAGATGAGGAGAGAAGCACAACAAATTTGTGATAGTCTTAGGAGCACAGTTGAGAAGAATTTCGATTTCTTTTCACCTCATAGCAGCACTTCGTCAACTTTGTCAGGTCATGATTGGAGCAATCAAAATTTTGTTATCTACTAAAAAGGAAGTTCAAACTTTGTCCAATCTTGATGACACACATAGGTATGAAGAAAATTTGATTTATAATGTGCCAAGGGATCAAGATGTTTATAACATTTCCCTTGCTGATTTGAGATCAATTAAGAATGTTATGGAAGAAATCAAGACAGATTTTTTGCATGTAGTTCAAAATAGAGACAAGGCTACTAAAGCTATTGATGAAGCTTTGGAATCGAATGAACAAACAAAGGCTAAATTGTTTGTTGTTCAAAAGTCTTTAAGAGAAGCTGAAAAAACAGATTATTACTGCTCATTTTTTCAAGGAACAAGAAAACAAAGAAAGAGCTGAAGAGAATCAAGAAATCATTGAAGAGCTTGATTGCATACAAGATACTTATGACTTGGATCATTGTCCTAAAAGAACAAAGAATTCAAATTTTCATCAGCATGATATTCAGTTTTTTGATAATCCTTTATTTGGAGTTGGTGTTAGCAAGACTTATGAAAACTTACCTTTTGAGTTCGATGAAGAATTTTTTCCAAATGCTAGTGATAAAGGGTGGAATTAAGATACATCTCCCAGTAACAAAGTGTTGATACAAGATCTGCATTGTCATAATGTTACTGCTATCCATTGCCCATTCACTCTACATGAAATGGAAAATCAAAGTATGCATATAAATGAGGTTATCATTCCTAACCTGCAACAGAGAATTGGTTGGGTAAGTTCGTTGGATAGAGCTGATTGGTAGTTTGATGGTGAGTTTTTTCGATCATTGTTATAGTTGATTGTGAGGATTTTGTCAGATTCTATTCATGCATCAGTTGTAACGCCTAACATCTTATAGTTAACGGAAAAACAGTTATTTTTCCAACTTTTGTTGAAAGGCAACTTAATAACTAACAATCTAGGGTTTTTCCAAAATAAAGATAACGAACTAAAAAGAGAATAACTGCTAGGACATCATTAACTAACTCACAACTTTCATTGACTGATAAGAACTAGGGTTACCTTCTAGCATTATACTTTGAAAAAAATCTCAAATTAAAGTAAGTACATAAAATCTAATTCTTCAACTAACTTCTAAGTTTCATTTTTAGCTGAAAAGAACATCTAACTGAATTAACTGAGAACATCTACTGATCTATTCAAGCTAATTAACCATTCAAATATTATAAGAGAGAGAGGGTTCCAGGAGTTTATAGTTAAGAAGCCGAAAACATATGAACTTGCCACTATCTTCATGGAAAAGGAGGATATCATCAGGGGCTTTACCGCCCAACCAAAGACCTACTGGTCTCCCGTGTTCCTTCAACTGAAGGAACCCGTCCCTTCTCGAGGGTAATCAACAAGGATCGTTTGTCATCATGTCTCTGAGCCTGGTGTCAAGGACCTATACCTCCTGATCGACCTTACTAAGGATACCTCCCAACTAGAAGGCCATTCTGATCAGTGGTATATCTGGTGCTTGATAGCTGACAGATGTTGAATCTAGCATCGTACCTTGGCCAAGGATTTTAATATCGCTGGCACCATTGTGCCGATATCTCTGGCACCATTGTGCCGTCAGCACTCTCACCCTTGCTTGACATGATTACAATGTCTTAAGTTTTAAAAATTATCAAATTATATTAAGTTTCTCTTCTTATTATATTTGGTTAGATCTTAACCAAAGTGAAAATGTATTACGAAGAATTCAGCTGAAGACAGACCAAGTCTTAATTCGATATAAAGTATTTCCAAAGGGGTTTCCAAGAAAATCAAGGAAGTATAAACATGTTTTATTTCGACTTAAGAGAAAAGAATAACTCATGCTAAAGATTCCTCCGAGGTTATTCTGATTCCAAGATTTCAGCCAAATTAGTTCAAGATTTAATTACAATAAGACTTCTTAAATCGGAGTCAAAACTAGACCACAGCAGAGACCAGCAAAGTTCAGAGATTTCCATTCTCCTATCCAACAGGGGAAAACTAGAGTTCAAAATTAATTCAAGGACGATGTAAGATAGGATATAAGAGTGTTGGAGAATTTTTCCCTCTGGTTGATAATGATTACAGGTCTAAACCCGGACAGAAGGTAAGAAAAGCAAGAATTGGGTTTTGAACCAAAGACGCTACAGAGAAGAACAATTCAATCCAATTCATAATACAACCCAGCAGATCCTCGATTTTCTAGACAAGGTTAGATCCCAGCATGAATGGATTAAGGATTCCATAACATATCAGGTTCCACTACAGGGAATCAAGATTTCAATTTAACCCATAACCGACAGAGGGAAACATAATATAGTTTATTTGAAGATTGACTTCAAGGTCGGTTTGCCCAGACCCCCACGAAGGTTAAGGTTTGTATACAAAAGACTTAGTACAAGGAAACCCAGTTCGGGTTCCATCACTCCAGTGACTACCATTCATTCGTTATTAACTTAAGGAAAGAAAAGTAAATCGAGATAGTCTAAACACAGAGGAGATTACGATCCCAAGCGGGTGACACTAACCAACTGGCAACAACAATATAATCTCCATATTTACTTATCGATAACAATATCAGTGAGGGTTATACTCGGTACTTGCCTGTGCATTTAAGTTGAAATCGGAAACAATGCTCTTTACTTCGAACTTCAAGTAAGCCAAGAGAGCACCGACGCTTTCAGACAAGGAAGAAGACCCAAGGCGCGAGACGCGATATCGACTCCACTCCTCTGGATTGAAGATGTGTAAGGTCAAACTCCAACACGTTGCAAGCCAATGACTACAGAGGAAAAGAGTTTTTCTAAACGGAAGAATGCAGACTTAACATAGAGAGTGAAATGCAATACGGGAATAGAGCTCCATCGAAACTTGCAATAGAGATTAAGAACGACAATACATGAATTACTCCACCAACTCATAGAATAACAAAAGAAGCCCAATTGAGTGAGAGAGAGAGAGAGAGCCGAATGAAAGTCTCCTTTTCCTTTTTAAGAAAGCTTGAATTCCCCCGACGGTTTTCAAGAACTCTTCATCTACCCAATCTTGGGCATTTCCCCAAACGTGGATGGTGAGTTGCTGAAAGTCCCGCCATAAGGATCCAACATTAATTAAGTTTCCAAATGTTAATTCGATATGCAATATTGATTGCCAAATATATTAACAAAATTGGTTCGCTCCACTTTCAATATTATAATATTTAATTATATTATTTATTAATCCATTGCATACTCTTTTAAAATTATAAAAGGTACATATATATATATATTTGAATTGACTTAGAGGATAAATAAATAAATTAAATTGTTTATGGCCAAGTTACGACTTAGATACTTCGTAGCACACCAACTCGAGACAAGATGACAATTTCCGATCCTTTGTCAACCACTACCTCTCCCTGATGACATCTCCTTTTCCATTGCGATGTCATCAGTTCTGCATCCACTGACAAGTATTATGGTTAGAATGTTCACAACAGCTATAAAAATACGTATTTAAATATCGACACATAAGTACATTCAATTTCAAGGGAACAAGGACTTCACTTGCAAATAAATAGATCGTTAACTTACAATTACGATAAAGGACTATCTATGCCATTCATAATTTCACATTCACATGAAATCAGTTACTTGCAACTAACTTTGCATTTGAAATACATAACCAAATTCATAGTCTCAATGTAAGGGATGTAACATCAGTGTTTCCAAACTCAGCTAATTTCATAATTGAGTTCGATGATGAAGTGAAATTCCTTGAATTGTTTTGGTAATTCTTGTTCCATGGTATTAGTTTCAGTATCTTCATGGATTTCAGATTTGATGAGTACTTCTTGGAGTTTCAAGAAGTATTGATACAGTTTGGGAATGCAAATCAAATAATTTTAATCATAGTAGAAAAGCGTTTGTGTGGTGGCTTTTTCCTACAACTCTCTTGGAATCCTGGAATAATGTGAAATTCAGTGATTGTTGAAGAAGGGTTTATTGATTTCATTCAATTGATTTTCAAAATGTCTCATAGGAACAATATGGTGATAATAGTATCAAGCACTATTTTCAGCAGAGATTCATGGTAACCTCTGATATTAATTTGGGATCTTCATATTCAGTTTGGCTTGCAAATACGGATCGCTTGAGGGCAAGCAATCTTCGAGAAGGGAGGAATTGTAATGTCCCTTTTTTTTACTACATGGAGAAAATATAATATTATTTTAATTACTTAATATTTTCCTCCAAATATTTTTGATTAGGGGAAAAATAGGTTTTGATGGGACCCGAAACCCAATACATAACGGTTTTGAAGGGACCCATAACCTTGTCAAAGAAAAGCATGTTGCAAAAAAGATAAAATGCATACAATCAGCAGCCCAACAACAACCGCTATAAGATAAAACATGACTACACTGGTTGCATCATTCAAACAAGGGATTGAGAGCCCTTTACAACCTTCTTTTAACCAGAACCAAAAACCCTTAGATACACAAAGAAACCGCCTACATTTGCCAGGCATCAACAAACCAGTTACTCATGGATGACACCACTAAGCTAAGAGAGATAACCAACTTAATGGTGTAGAACACCATCAAACCCCTAAACAAATACACCAGCAAATCCAACAACCCCACCTCAATAAGGGAGTTAGAGAGCACAATGGACCACAGGAGCACATTAGCCAACTTGCAATAGCAGCCCATCACAAAGGGAGCATAGGGAAAAACAACTAAAAAACGCAAGAAATCAACTTCCTTGTAGCACAAGCTCACCCGGTACCAAGAAACCAACTCAACCGCCACCTCTAAAGGAGAGAGCTCCCCTCTACTGGAGAGGATATCACGCCAGCTAGTCTTTCGCAGTCTGAAATCTCCAACCCCCTCAACCTCCACCTCCATAGGAGAAGCGTCCACCTCAATAGGATTAGCAACTGAGGGAACCAGAAACCTTCACCTCCCATTTCCACCTCGAAAGGAAAGGAACCCACCTCCATAGGGTCCATGGAGAAAGCCAACACAACAACCAAACAAGCAACCGTAGCATCCTTTGGTAACCTTTGCACTAGGAACACACTATGGACAAAAAGATTAAAACCAAGAAACAGCCACAGACTCATCATTACAAGATTCTGGCTAAAATTCATCTAGGTTTTCAAAAAAAGCTTGGAAAGAAGCCCAGTCATCAGCCAAAAACCAAAAACATGAGGAAATACCAACTAGGAACTGGAATAAATGCTCAAAAACCACCCATCTATAAGAACACATTCAGATAACAGCAAAGAATCAGATAAGCTGCAACACAGATGTAAGCCAAAAAGGGACACCCCCACAAGAAAAACAAGCATAGGAAACCAAAAAGGGCCCCAACCGACAAACAAAGACCTTTGTGAAGAGGACCCAAAAGCTCCAAACTAGAACGGAGCACACCAAAGAACACAGTTGAACATAGAACCAAACCCCACCAAAGAGGCACACCTCGCCAGCTCCAAACACATCACAACCCCATTGAGGAACAACAAACTCATCTGAGCCTTAAGGAAAAGCATCATAAATAGCTCAGCCCAAAGATAAGAGACAAAGAAAAACCCAAAGAACAGAGTGGGAAGCAGCAATAAAAAAAGCTTCCACTAGCTAGTAGAGAGATTGCACACGAGAGGAATCACCAGGACAAAGATGCGGAAGAGGAAAAGGCTGACATCCTCCACCAACCACACACTCAACATCCACAGCCTCCAAACAAGCTTTCCCCCAAAAGGCAGCACCAAAAACTGCGACCAAGACACAAAGAAGTCCCCTCCAAACTAGAGGCCACAATGCCAAAGACACCAAGGGATAAGGTAAACCCCAACGCTCTCCTAAGCCGGCGCATCAAGCACAAAGAAAAGCAAAAACCTTCAACCAACGGGCACAAAACAGCCCCCAAAAGCCTTCGCAAACAGACAATTGACCACTACAATGACCCATGAACAACCCGCATGAGAGGAACAAGCGCCCTACCCACAAGGAAACAGCTAACAGTGTTAACTTCATCCTCAAGGCAGCTATCAGCATCATCTGCATCCTCATCCGAATCGCCATCTCCATCTTCATGAGAGGAGTTCAACGCTTCTCACCTACGCCCATCCTTGTGTAACACAATCATCTTTGTATTTCCTCCAAATGTTAATCCAAAAGGGAATATTATTAATTAAATAATATTATATTTTAAGTGACTTATTAAATGCAAATTCAAAATTAAGTCACAATTGAAAATTAAAAGAGAAAAGAAATTTCAAGAGTCAGGCAAGGGGAAGCCAAGGGTCAAGGCCAAAGTTATAAAAGAATATTTTGGAGCAATTTGAAGCAGGTTGGATTTTGGAATTTAGTTCACAGCCTTTCTGAGGTGGGGAAACCTTTGAAAGAAGATTGGCTTCAGCAATTGAAGATCTACCTCGACTAATAGTTGGAGAAGACATTCATTTTTCTCGCTTGGACTCAACGATGGAGTTCTAAGAAGTTCATGAGGTCTTTGTGAAGGCAGATTTTCAAAGAATTTTTATAAATATTGGTGGGAACGAAAATAAGCACATCTTTGGGTATTTTTGTTCAGTAAAGGCCTATTTTATGTGTCGATGTGAATTAGTATGAGACAAAACATCGACACCTCCATGTCAGAATGTGGTAACGTGGAGTCGGGAGTGATTCTTGAATTTATAATTTAGTTTGCAAAATACTCTTTGAATTTCAAAAGTTCGTCAAGCCAAGAGGATTGCTAGAAAAAAGAATGAGACGACATGGACGGATGATTGGACTTTAGTGAGGTGACAATAAAATAAGGGAAGTCAGAAAGGATGAGGGAGCAGCTTTAAGATGAAGTTGTGAATGCTTTAAACTCTACTGCTACGAAGTGGATATCGGGCTTTGACAATCATTTTCATTGAACCTTCCTTTCCACGTTGCTGATTACTACCATCTGTCAAGGAGCAAACTAGGTTAAGAAACTGAAATTTATTCATTCTTCGATGAGAATTCTTGGTTCGAGCATATTCCAAAATGTATGCAGATATTCATCATAGATGACTGTAACAGTTAGCACAATCATAGTTTACAAGTCGTTTGTCTCTTACAAGGAGTGCTATATTTGCCAACATCTATATTCGGCCAAATAGGGGATTTTGTTAGCTTCTAGGTTAGCTTCACATTTAATGTGAAAAAATATTATGCAATTGTTGATGAGCATTATCAAAGATAACTACAATTTTGGGATTAATTAGCAGACTAAATATTTATGGTTTAAATCACATGTTATGTTGTTATGCTTGCAATACACATATTGTTTAAAATTGATTGTATTCAAGAAAGCTATCTGTGAAGATGATGTATGAATCCACTAGCAAATAGTGAGATTAAGTTTGAATGCAAATTTGGTGTAGTTGTGAAAGTTGAAAATTGTTTGACAAAACGCTTGAGTCATCTAGTTGATGAAATTCGAAAAAATATAGACCAATTTGGGGTAGCACAATACAGTTATCCAATCATAACGCCTTTGTTGGTTTGTGTTCCAATGTTTAGTGAAGAAAAGATTGATCCAGGTTTAATTTACTAGTTAGTCTAGATATCCTTTTCGCATTAAACATTTTGGTGAACCCAACATGCAAGGTAATTTGAGTTAGCCTATTAACCATTACCCAATATTAGACAACTTTTTAGTTCTTCATGACATAGATCTCACGGCCAAATTATAAAGGTGATATCATTCTTATATACATATGTGGATATATATTTCTTCTTTTACACACATAGCCACAATGTTATTTAATACTATAACCATAATGATTACATAGTTACACAATTTCCCTCTTTTAAATCATTGATCTATTCTTTAGTATGTTTTTCCTCCTCAAAGGCTTCCACAATTCCATTGGACTTTGAGAGCACACGGTCATATTCCGCTATGACCATCTTGGACATTGTTATCCTCGAATTCAGCATGCTCAATTCAAGGGATAACCCCTACAAAACTTGTCTATTTTATAACCCACGTACTCTAAGCACATAAAATTAGGCAATGCATTGGTCCTTGTGCATGGTCACCCATCCTCAAAAAGTCATTCTAAGCATTAACCTTTGTTAGTTCGTTGAAACTCGCATTTTAAACCAAGTTGTGAAAATTCAGTTTTGGGACTTATAAAAAAATTTGCACATGTAGGAGCGTTGATTTTTAGTGCTTTTACATATTACATGCCTTAGTCATTTTTTAGCACATGTAATGTCGGGGATTTTTAGCGTTTTTACATATTACATGTAGGAGCATTGAATTTTAGTGCTCTTGCATATTTCATGCAAAAGCTTTGTTTTTCACCGCTCTTACCTGTCACATGCAGGACCTCTGTTTTTTACCGCTTTTACATGAAATTATCCAAGTCCTTCAAAATGTAAAAGCTCTATTTTTTACCACTTTTACATATGAGATGCAAAAGCTATGTTTTTCACTGCTTTGACATGTGACATGTTGAAGCGCTATTTTTAACGCTTTTACACAAAATGCATTTTCCTTCCAAAATGTAAAAGCATTGATTTTTAGCGCTTGTGCATCATATTTTCTAAGTGTTCCAAGACATGTTGAAGCGCTGATTTTTAGCGCTCGAACATAAAAAAATTCCAATTCTTCAAAGCATGTTGGAGCGTTGTTTTTCAGCGCTTGTGCACATAAGGCGGATCTTCAAAGATGTAAGGGTGCTGATTTTCAGCACTCTTGCACAAAAAATAGTTTTTTACAAAACGCTCAAAAATCATCCAAAAATGCATTATGATCTTTGTTTCGCCTATTTTGCTCAATTTTTCTCACTCCATTGCTCACATCCATTTGCTAGTTTGCTTGTTTCCACTTCGTTCTCCATCATCATTGCATCCAAGTTTTCCAAACCCATGAGATTGCTCATATTTACATCCAATATGCAGTGTCTTGAAAATTTGAGTAATTACATCTAAAGTGCAATACCCCATGCTAAAGTCCCCAGTCAGATATTGTTTCAATTTCCACCTTCAATACAACCTTCTCGGGATCCTTACGGATAGATAATTGTTTCGTCTTAGTTTGAGGTTTCTTGGAGGCTATATAATGTCCCTTTTGCCTACATCCCATAGCCATAAGATTCAAAAAGATTTTGTTAAGTGCACAAAATATGAGTACTAAGGTCCAAATTTGGAACCTAGGTGCTCTAATACCTATGTAAGAACCCAACCAAGAGAGAAATTTTTTAAATAAAACCAGCATGTAAATACAATAATCATGTTCAATCAATAGCATGAAGATTAAATTTATTCAATTCTAATACCATATAGCATAATACTCAAAGTGTAAAGAATATTAACTTTAGGTACCTGGAGATGAATAGGAACTTGTCTAGTCATGATTAGCATCCTAGTTTCTCGGGTTTCCATTTACAATTCTCGTGGGTGCAACAAACCAAACCAAGTGAACCATTTCTCAGTCCACTCTAACCAAGTGGACCTAGCAAGCTATCTCGAAGAACAATCCTGTGAAGGAGTTAAGGTCATGGACTTAGGTAACCAAAGATTACCTAGGAAGAGGATTCAATTTATCCCATACTACACTATGGGTCCATCCTCAACACAACAGGGTCAAGTATACCATTGGACAATGAAGAAGAGGATTTAGTGTATCCCATACTACACTAGGGGTTCACCCTCAATCCCAAAAATTAATATAGGTACTTGAACAATTTCTCAAATAGTGAACCTATCCAACCTAGTGGATTCCAACTTCAATCACTCTTAGGTCACCAGTGACAAATCTATCCACCCAGGAAGTAGCTTTCCACATTGACCACCTTGTAATCTTAGTAATATTGTCAACTATCTTCTTGACAATGTGGGCAGCACTTAGCATTAATCAGCCTTTTGCTATAGGTGAATACTTGTTAACCCTCTTCACACAATAGTCAAATCTAGTTTTCATTTTCCACACACAAGGTAACTGTCACCTCAACTTTTCTCATATCATATCTAGGGTAGCCCTTGGTAATCCTTCAACTTTGTGAATTAGGTGAATGTCAACTAATTCCTAAAGCACAACAATAGCTTAGAAATTGATCATTGGCATGGTCCAATATCTGCTTGTCACTGCTGAGGTATCCTAGAGGTTCACACTTGGGTCATCTCTAGCCTGCAACTCACTAAAAGTTCCAACTACAGTTGGCTCAACCTAGCAGGAACCTAGCAAGAATTCTAATGTGGATCATAACTAGTCTTATGATAGATAAAGAGGAAGATTTAGTGAGCAATAAGTTACTTTTAGATCCTGAGTGTGGTTCAACAATGGGTATTCCTTGGCTATATAGCTTATAAAGATGGAAGTAGAGACATATTTACTAAGAGTAATGTGGGTGTTACCCTCCTTCCTAGGCGGAAGGATTGAGTAAAAGAGTTATAGCCTCTACCTGAGTATAGTTCTCAATTTATCACAAGCCTTTTGTATCAGCAAGGTCTTTTGTCAATTTTGTCATACAACAAATTCCTTCATAATTGGATGCTTTCTAATACTTTGGATACATTCTTGAGGCTTACTGCTTAAAACACATTTCCTTCATTAGAATAGGATCATATAAACAACTACTAGTTTATCCATTTAGGTGGCATACCATAGTAGTTTTTCTAACACAACTTCCCCAATAGTTGTATATATGATTAAGATTGGTGAATGATGGATGTTGAATTACATCCATATATATATAAGACAAAATAAGATTGTTTTTGGGGGCTTTATCTATTTGTTCTTATTAGATTCTTCTATTGACTCTCCATGTGGGAAAGTGAGCAATTATTTGTTGTATGTTTAGGACTGAAATGTGATGTTATTGTGCATGAGATATGCATTCTAGACATGAAGTTAATTTATGATTACACTTTCCATATTGATTTCTAACTACTTGCATACTTTACTCGAGTTTAATTCCATGAAATGGAGGTAACATGGTAATCATGGAAGTTATTGCTAAGAGGTATCATATACACTTTGATGGCACCCAATTTGATGGCTTCCCTACAAAAATTCTACATTTGCTACTATTTGGGGTGACGTAGGCATGTATGGTGTTGGTAAACACCTTTTAGAAAATAATTTACCAAGAGGGTTATCATACTCTTCAAGCAGCTGCATCAAGCATACCCCTTTCTCTAAAATCCTCCTATATAGCTTACTGAGGATGTTTATTTTAAGGTTTTTAAATCCTTATTTGAAATTTAACACTATTAAACGACATTTGTAAAAGTTTATTTTGCATTACTAGAGATATGACCACTTAATATCCTAAGGTTGGCCAACATTTAATTAGAGACAATGATATATATAACAAATCTTTCCTATACTAAAAGAGGTTGTGTTCTAGTGGTGGCTGGTGCTGTTTTCCCCAGCCTGTTTCTCTTTTTGTTCTTCTTGTTGTGTAACCACGGGATCAAGGCCCTTCCCCTGCTTAATTAATCAAAAACAAATCTTTGCTATACTAAAAGAGGTTGACAATTTGTAACTTTTATTACTGTCTCATCTTCAACTGGTTTTCTTATTCAATTTCCTACAACTACTATGATCAAATAAACATCCCAATATAGGATCATATGACATTTCAAGAAGGGAATGAGCAATAAAATCCTAAACCCTTGATATTTATAGGCTATCAAGGAAACAATATAAACATATGTTGCAAAGAATTAAAGAACTCCTTTAGAATGTGTCTTTGATTGCATATTAGATGAATGGGAAAATTCTTTTCAAGTTGACCCATACCATGAGGTAAAGGAGACTAGATTGGGCACCTATTGCATACATGAGGAGAACACTCTTATCCCCAACCTTATGAAGGCTCAAGAAGATAGGTGGTTTGTGACAAGAAAAAATTGATGGCTCAATGTAATGTCCCCAATTCCCGGCCGGAACATATTTAATTAGGGAATTGGGGACATTACACTCAAGAAACAAAAATGGTGTCAGTGCTGGTTTAATATCAGTTTCTTCAAGTGGTAAGAAGTATTACTTCTTATTTAGACTTTAATTTAGTTGCACCAACAATGTAGCTGAGTATGAAGTTGTAATCCACTATGTCCAACTTGCAAATAAAAGAGGGATTAAAACCTTACAATTCTTCGGTGATAGTGAACTGGTTGTGCATCAAATTAGAGCTCAAAGCACAACAAAGAATAATTTGTTGAGTGCCTACAAGCATAGGGTATGAGAATTAGTTGAAGGATTTGAAGAATTTAACATCCAAACCATACCTAGGGGGAAAAACAAACACGTTGATAGACTTGCAGCAATTGGGGCTCAATTTGACATACTAATGCATGTTGCAAAAAAGAGAATAACATATCAGGCTTGTTGTGAGGCCTTTTGTACCAGATAACCAAACAAATTGGCAAGTATTTGAGAATGATCAACAAATAGTTTATTTTCTGCAAGAGGAGGCGAAGTTCTCTACCAAAAATCAATCCAAGCTGCAGCAAAAATACGGAGACCAAATCATGCAACTAAGCAACAAGTTGCTAAAGGGTCTAATCACTCTATAAGGCATTTTCAACTTCAATGACCATTTAAGAAATGAGAATATGAACTTGGCTAGGAGGAAGGCTAACTACAAGAAAGTGACTGTAGAGAAGAGAAATCATTGAAGTTGGGAAAGGTATGTTATAAGTCTGAACACCAAACTTTCATTATGCTTTGTCAAAATTATGATAATGTGGTTGCATGGACCTATGAGGACTTAAAAGATTTTGAACCTAGATTGGTCCATCATAGTTCATACCATTGAATTAAACCCTAATACAAAACCTATTAGACAAAATTAGAGGCCTATCAACCCCAAAATTGAGCTCTTAATGAGGAAGGAGTTGACAAAATTAATAGAAGCCAAAATCATTTTTCCCATTAAGCATTCTTTTTGAATGGCAAACTTAGTTCTTGTAAGGAAGAAGAATGGGGAGATAAGGTTGTGTGTAGTTTCAGAGACCTCAATATGACCTCTTATAAACCATTATCCCCTCCCTTCCATGGAGCAAATCCTATAGGAGGTAAGCGACTCAAAAAGGTTTTCTTTCTTGGATGAGAGTACTCATGCTATAATCAAATTCCAATCTAGGAACCAAACCAATACAAAACAACTTCCACCACTAAGTGGGGTACATATGCATATTGTAAGATGTCTTTTGGGTTAACGAATGTTATTGAAACCATTCAAAGGGTGATGGGCATGGCTTTCAAGGGCTTGCTAGCAAATTTTGTGTTGACCTGCTTGGATGATATCACAGTTTTTCAAAACATGCAAGTGAACACTTTGACCATCTTGAGCAGGTTTTCAAAAAGTGCAAGGAACATGGTGTGCCCCTAAATCTAAATAAACGTGTATTTACCATAGCCAAGGAAAATTACTTAGACACGCTTTCTAAGGAGGGTATTGCCATTGATTTAGAAACAATGGAGACCATCTTGTCTACTCCCCTCCCTACACATAAGAAAGTCCTACAAAGATTTTTAGGAAGGATTAACTTTGTGAGAAGGTTCATTCCTAATCTTGCTACTATGGTAAAGTCTCCCACCTCTATGCTAAAAACGAATATGCCATTCAGCTAGAAAAAGGAAGGGAAGGCTATTTTTAAGATTATCAAGCAATCAATTATTGTAATGTCCCACCCTAGTTTGAGTTTGGACTTTGCGATTTTTCTCGAATTATTTCAGTTTGACATATATGGCATTTTGTCAACATATATGCATAACCAAAGGAAGTAATACCACTGATTAGGAGATACAAGAATATCATGCAAAGTAATTCACCAAATTATCCAAGATTATTACACAAAAGATAAGTACCTCAAACATTGCATTTCTTCAATTTATGCATTCATACAAACAACATAAATATATAGTATATAGTATATACCATCAGCAACAATATAATCTCACTTCATCAGAAATATTGTAACTTTGCAATCAGGCTATAGAGATAACAGATCTAAGCATTTAAATACCACTTTGCTTACTTATATTAATCTCCTCTATGCTGCTACACCTGGTATAAAGGCACCACGTCTATAGAAGAGAAATGGCGGTTGTTGTGGATGAATTTACCCTCAGAAATACTCCACACCTACAATAGCAACCCCATGCCACTGTCCAACAATCTACAAATCAAGGAATATGGCAATATGTCTATGGGCTGACCTGCACCTCCTTTCCAAACCCACATGGCTCCCTAAAAGGGTCTCACGCCCACAGCTATAAGATGTTTCACCTCCCTTGAAGGAAGACAAATGCTACCACGTCCATACCTAGTATAGTGGTAAATGTATTCGCCCTAGCACAAAGCATGCAACTATAAACCCTTTCAATCCTCATGCCTAGTCCATTGTAGCTTTAGGACTTCCAACAGCAATGTAAAGATTTCCATATCAGTCAACTAGCAGCAATAACTCCTTCAATCCCTATGCCCAATTTGAAGTATGAAAGGCACAAATCTGAGTATAAAGAAATTCCATGGCCAACCTTGGAATCTTTTGAATATTGTGTTCAACACTCTCTTGCAATGCCCTCAAATTTGAATGATAACCTCAAACCACCAAACTGAAAAGAGAAATAATAATGTGATATTCAAAACCCTTAACAATTGATCAAACAATCTTTGAAGCACAAGCGCAACCCCTTAACGAAGTTGTCAGCTAGCAGCCTTGGGAGATCTTTCACTCCTATAGCATTTTGTTCCTCATGAGGGTTTTCATCCTCAATGAAGCCAAGATTTTCAAACTTTCCAGTCCAACCAATGAACCCCTTATCAATTTTCTTCTGAACATGAATATTACAAATGAGCTCACAAAAGGGCTTTTATATCTCCCTCCAATTCTCACGCCCAATTTGGTAAATTTAATATCAATTTATTTAATTTATTTCCCTTCTTATATCTCCTTTAAGTTGGTTCCATTTTATGAAATGAAAATAATCTTTTAATAAACCCCTTATATCCCCTTTATCAAAAAGTCATTAAAATTTATAAATAATGCATAAAGTTAAATATATTAATTTAAGTTTATTATTAATGATATTTAAACTTAATACACATGACCATGATAAATGCCAAAATAATTCCATGGTAAGAAACCGCCAACTTTCTTGATATAGAAATACTGCCAATTGACCAAAACATTGACCCCCTTATGACTTACTAAAAATAGTAAGTATGGACAAAGTATCCAAAACAAGCTCCAGAAGGTACACAACAATAAACCTAAAAACTTTGAGCTAGGAAACACCAATTGAGCACAAATGGTTGACTTTCCAATAACAAATGCCCTTAGAGGGGCCCCCTAACCATCCTATTAGTCCACGGGGACCAAGTGATAGACTAACCTCAACAGTTGATGACTCTCTAGGAAAAAGGGACATTACTACAGCTGCCAACCCAAACTATGACAAAAACTTCATCTTATACACCTTTGGAGGAGAACCAAACATATCTACTATCCTAACATAGTTGAACAATGACAACTTTGAACAACCCATTGCCTTTTTTAGTGAAGGGCTTAAGAACTATGTGCTAAGGTATGGCTATGTGGAGAAGCATGTCCTCACTCTTGTCAGGGCCCTAAGGAAATTCAAGCACATGCTTTCAAATAACAGGATCCAATTGATGGTCCCTCATACTAGTCTCAAGGAGTTTCTTTTAAGAAAACATATCAGTGAAAAAAGAGCTAGGTGGATCACCAAAGTTATGGTATATGATATAAATATCAAGATCACCAAGCTCGTGAGAGGCAAGGGGTTATGTGAACAGCTTGTATCAACCTTTGAAACTCATAGAGAGGCTGCCCTATTGTTGCAAGTAGACCAACAAGCTGATCATGACGTTCAAAACAACTAGTATCAAGATATAGTTGCTTTTCTTCAAACAAGTGAGTACTCACAAGGTTTGAACTCATCCAAAAGAAGATATTTCAGGCTACAATCGATAAATTTTGCTCTTTTCAATGGCATCTTATTCATAAAAGATATCAATGGAGTTATTTTAAGATGTATTGATCAAGATCATACTAATAAAATGCTCAAAGTAGCCATAATGGCCTTCCAAGGGGTCATTATTCACCAAGAAAAATCATTCTTAAGATTATGAGGGCTAGTTATTATTGGCCCAATCTCTTCATAGGTGCTCATATATGGGTAAGAAGTTGTAGAGAATGTGCCTACTTCACAAGTAAACAAAAGCTGGTTGCTCTTCCTCTTCACCCCATCCAAACAGACCAGTCATTTGCATAGTGGGGTTTAGACTTTATTGGCATGATAAATTCACCATCCAACATTGGTCATAAATGGGTTTTAACAGCAACTCAATACTTTACATGGTGGACAGGAGCAATTGCCTTGAAGTACACCATTGAGGCTTCTATCTTGGGACTTCCTTGATGGGTTGTTAACAAATTCTATGTAAGAACACCCCTTTTTTTGTGTGAAGTTGTTAACTAATAGGTTGCACCATAGACATCAACAATACCAATCTCAAAAACTGTCATAGTGCTGCTATGAATTTGAAGGAGAAACATATTGACATAACACTGATATTTTGGCATATGAAATTACATTAGATTGTACATGAACTGAGTTTGATCACATTCATTATAGAAGTCTCATTACATATAATAATCAAGCATAGGAAATGGTGACAGCTACCTGTGATTTCCTTCACCAAACTCTGTCTGAGGGATCACATAATAGCTTCCTTCACATTTGACAGGTTACTAAAGAGTTTTGTTTACCACCCAACATTGTAATGTGAAGTTCAACAGTGCTGTTAATTTTTAAAACTTCTGCTGCACCCTTAACAATGACTGAAACTATGACTGCCAACCAGGAGTCATTGGGAAACAATAGAACTATCCTCACACAAGTTTGAAGCACCAATATCTAAATGAATACTAATCTTCTCAAGCCTCTAGCAATACTCTATAGGCTTCCAAACCCAAGGATTACTACATTGTAGACCTGTTAGATAAACCCGTCCTCTCCAAAGGTGGTGTTGGCTGCAACAGGGGTGGCTAGCATTAAAAATTCATAAAATATGTTCTTGGCCTCTGAAATGTCTGCAACCTTTTGCTGGGTGTTTGCTTAACTTAGGCGCTGCTATGTATGAAATTTCTCTCTGAAAATATCACCAGAAACTTAACATAGTTCCAAATGCCTGGGCTGACTGAAAATGAGTGATTTAATTTAATAAAATCAGAGTAGTGTCAAACACCATCAAGATAACTCATAAAGTGGTGCCCTATCATGTAGAATCCAATGCTAAAATACCCAGAACCAGAAATTTGCTACATTATTACATCAAATAGGTCAACCAAAATAGAGAGGTATGGCTTGCTCATGGAAGGGTACGACCAATCATGAAATAGAGTTTGCAAACCATATTCTAGCACACCAAAAAATCACTGAAAACTCAATGTTATCCACACCAAAATATGCACCTCAAAATACCTCGTATATTTTCATTTTTGAAACCTTTGAAACAAAAAACTCCATGAAATACCAAGGTGATTCTTGCGTGAAATCACTCTACAACCTAGGAAGGATCTTTCACCACTGAAACAAGTGATTTGATGAGGGTTTTTGTCCTCGATCAATCTTTGTGAGAACTCTTTGTTCACTCCAGCAACATCTTGTTATATGTGCAAACTTGAATAATGAAATGAGCCCACAAATAGAGTTGGCAAGGAAAAAAAGCTCATTTTAAAATTCAGACATTTTATTTTTCCATCAAAGGCCCCTTTTTTAAAAATTTTAAACATTTTAAGTCTCCTAAGCACCTTTCCCAAGGCACCCAACTAAGGGTAAAACCATTTCACTTTAAAATATTTAACACTAAAGTAATATTTAAACCATAGTTGGCACACTCGCCAAAAACTCGCGAGTTTTTGCAAGTTTTACTCGCCAAAAAGTACGAACGTACTTTTCACAAAAACTCGTTGTTTATTTGCAAAAACTCAATGAGATTTAAAAAAAAACTCGACTGCTCAGCAAAAAGACCCCCGTTATCGGAATAAAGGCAATTTTCATTCATTTTTTGCCTCCACCAGTTGCGCTGCCCCTCGACCCTGCTGGGGGTGTTGGGCATCGCTGGGGGCGTTGCCCTCAGACCCCCATGAGGAGCATTGCCCCTCAACTCCGCTAGGGGCATTGCCCCCAGACCCCCATGAGGGGTGCTGCCCCTTGACCCCATTAGGGTCATTGCCCTCAAACTCAGATTGAATTCATTTGGTTTTCTAGGTACTCTCCAAGTCCAAGTTTCCAAGTTTGCCTACAAGTCTTCATCTATAATATCATCTAGTTCTACCTCTCCCCTAGTTTTCATTAGACATGGGAAGAGGAAGATATAAATTTGTAAAATATATTAATATAGTATTTACTTTCAGTTTTAAAAAACAATTTGCTATTTTCATTTTGTTTCAGACTATTATCATATCAGCACATTGAGCATTCCACATGAGCATGCCATTTTGTATCCAATTTCTTTCAATTTTTAGTGAAGTTTAAATAAATTTTTTAGTTCCAGAGTTTTTTGCCGAGTTTTTCGGGCTTGTTGAGCACTTGCAAATGCCGAGTTTTCCAACTATGATTTAAACATTACTTTATAACTTAGTGTAAATATTCAAATAATTTTAACTATTTTACGAAAAGCACCAAAGAGACATATGAAACGAAAACTAATTCCACCAAGAAGCTACTAATGACTAGGGAAGATGAGTGTCAAAACAGACACTAAAAAAAGTTGTGTTCTCCAAGAAGTGTGAAGAACAACCCAGATAGCCCAAAAAGCAACAAAGGACAACACCATCATCCCGAGCACCAATAGAAAGACAACACACCACTGGATGTTGAAAAAACCCGCTACTGAGCTCTCCAAGAATCTTGGAGTCTCCTAACCACTACCAATTAGCCTACAGTCCCTCTAGAATAGGCTAGCTACTTAGCATTGAGGACGATGCTTCTCTGAAGGGGCGAGGGAGGGGGGGGTGAGGCATGCTACGCCCTTAATATTAGAGTACATTGAGTTATGAATAGTCGACTTGTGGCTATCTTGATTCTTAACTCTTAGTTAAGTCATATTTCATTACTAATTAGGTTGGCCTAGGGCTTATATAGAGTTATCTAAGTCAATCTAGGTGATATCCTATGCATAAATAAGGTATATATGGGAGGTTGTGATCCTTATATTTCATCATCATATTACGAATTTCGTTCTCATTGGAGATATTTGGAGGTTTGACCCCTCAAAGTGGCTTGTTATTCTCAGTTCTTATCAAGAATTTGCAGCATATTTCCTATAATATTCTTCTATTGTGCAATTTATTTCATTACATATGTAGTTATGTTTTCTGAGCTATGTTTGATGTGAATTGTCTACGTGCTATACAATCCTTTCTAGGGCTCTTTTCCCCCAAACATTTCCTCCGCAACTACTACCCATGAATGGATCATTAAAAAATACTTATCATCATGACCAATACTTGTTTACTTGATTTCCATCTAATACCTAGTCCTAATTCAACACAAAAAACACTTTTTTTAGCAAATAAAACAATTGTCCTAGTCTACAAAGCAATAATTTCATTTCCCTCTTTGAACTCAACTGATTTAGAATTCTATTCAAAAATGAACTATATGGAGATCTTCCTGTTTCCCTCATGATTATAAGATGGTGATTTCGTTATTAAAACTCAAAAGATCAAATTAAATCCGTTAAAAAAAACTATATGAAGATATTAAAAAACTTCATGATGGTTTTCTAAGTTTAATCTAGCATCATTTGGTTAATTTGAATTATCTTTTTAATTTGCGATCCAAGGAAGATTACCGTTTCCTTGGATTTTAATCATCATGGTGTTCCTTATTTCTCCTCAGCGATTTATAGGATCGATGCCACAGATGCCGTTGTTGCAGCTATATTAGGCTATAAGTGCAGTAGCTCAAAGCGCGACGGCATTACCCGTAAATGTGAGCCAAAGGCACCATTGATACCGAACACTGCTAGTTTTTGTTTCAAATCTTGTTTAAGTTTTGTTTAACTAGAAATTAAAAAGGAAAACTTTTGGAACATAAACTAATTCAAGTACTATCATTGAAATAAATTATAAAACTCATAAAATTTCACACTAACTTTTATAGTGTTACACCCCGGAATTTGTATAGTTACTATTCTAGTAATGCTTAGAGCATTCTGATTGTAAGGAAGGTTTTGAATGAATAAAATGTGATTGAACCTTGTTATCAATATGAGAATCTATTTACATGTTATGTTTGGCTCATTCTGTATTCTTGATTGATGTTACTCTTGGATAAGCAACGAATAGAGGAAAGTAATTAGTCTTGTTTTATATATTTGATTTATATATACTGCAAATATTGTGAACAATTGGCTGCCATGGTTTTGTACCATGGATGCAGGAACAGGAACTATTCCTCCAGGTGGAGGGGAGACATCACTCGGGAAGAGGAACTTGGTCGCCTAACCGGTAAAGTTGATCATATGAGCATACACACACTTCACTGAGGGTTTTAGGAACTGAGTCAGATTAAGTCGTCATGATAAGTCATCCTTAGGCTTAGGAGTTTCTGATTACTTCTTTATGCTTTAAGAGTGGTGTTCCTTGATTGACTGACTTACTGTTCTGTGAACCTTGAAAGTGAAATGTGAACTGATAAGTTACTGATGCCTGGAATTTACAGTTAAATGTATATATATACATGTTTGTGCAATTACGTATATTAAAGGTGCTCTGATTGGCCTATAATACACGTAATTGGAGAATTGAAAATAAACATGTATAGATATATTTAAGTGTAAACTGGGTAAGTTTATTAATATATTTAATATCGATATTATTATAGTCTTACCGATAATATAATATATTAATATATCTAATGTAATATTCGAATATTATATAGATATATTTATATATTTAAATAAAAGTAAATTAAAAACTATAATAATGTTATATTGAATATAATACAAAATATATTAATAACATTTTAATATAAATATTAAAATGACTTTGCCTTGGAAATATTTGAAATAGACTTATATAGTCTTTGGTAATCATTTTTCATTTACCATATAATGGAATTTCGAAATTTAAAACCATTGGAAATATATTGGAAATTATACATGAAAAATATTAAGGAAATGTGAATTTTTAAACTATAGACTTTTTAAAGATTTAAAGTTAATGTTTGAATAAACTGAAAAATCGCGGATTTCTTCACGGGAAGAAATCACGCGACTGTTTGAACCAGAAAACAATGGAAAACAATGGAGATTGAACCGCGCCCAGCTCGCGTATCTTAGACTTGGTCGCGGATGCTTGAACGCCACCAATCTGGGACGCGTGGGTGGAAGGAGGCTTGAACTGTCTGTGCGTAACCCTTGACATTTTCAACAGTAAAATTCAAACGCCATTTGTTCTTTCAGTTCGCCATTTTTGAGGGCTTTTCCCAGTGACTAAACCTGTACATGGATGCTTCATGAATTCGTCATATGATAGTTGAAACATTCTTTGAAAATATGTTTGATTCATCGCTAAAATTTGCTAAGTATCTGGTTATTTGTTTGCCACTACGCATTTTGACAATGTCAATTGGAGAGGTGTCGAATTCTCATGCCTACAATTCTGTAAACATGAGAATTCGAAACCTATATATAGGTTTACTCTCATTGCTAATTTCACCACTCTCCTTTGCATTTGGAAATTACGAATTTCATTGCTGTAGTTTTTTCTGTGTGTTAAATTCCCTCTGTGTTGTTGAGTTTTGTGAGAGCTTTATTTCACCATCACTGCTGTTGCATTTACTGTGAGTTGAAAATCCATCATTGCTATTTAGATTGTGAGAGTCATATACCATTTTGTGAAAGCCATCTACAATTTTGCTGAGAGCCAAATATCATCTTGCTGAGACTGTATTGCTGAGAGCAACATTCCCTCATTACCGAACTGCATTTACCTGAGAGTTGTATTTGTTCCTACTTAAGAAGTAGCTGGTAAAGGCTGTGAAGGACGGTAGAGGAAAAACTGAAGCCACCAATCGAACTCATTTCGCAAAAGGAAATCAGGCATGAGAAATATCTTTGTAGAATTTTTGTCATTGATTTAAAAATGAGTTATTTGTTTGCCTAAATATGCTTTGCATTATGTTGTAGTTTGAAAGGAAAAATATTAGAAAGCCTCTATTTTTCTATGGAATTGTTGAATTGGGAATAGCTTAAATTTCATTAGAAAAGGCTTATAGAATTAAAAAAATAGCTTAAGAGCTTGTTTAATTGGAAATAGCTTAAAAGCTTGTTGAAATGAAATAGTTTGATTTCATAAGAGAATTTGAAAAGGAATAACATAAAAGGGAAATGCTTGATTACTTCTTAGTAAAAGTACCTTATGTTTTGTATTACTTGAATACCGCTTGAACTCCTTAAATAAAGGAAAGGGACTAGTTATTAAATACTAGGACGAGGGTGGATTCAGTACCAAGGTAGTCTAAAGCTTTAGAGTTAAATAGGTTAACTAGAGAAAGCTATGTACTCCATGGATAAAGATTTCCATGTTAGGAAGTACCAGAGGGACCCCTTGTTGACTGTATTCCATTTCCTGTTTAAGTAGTTGAAGTAGGAAGTCTAGGGTGATTGACTACCCACGGAAAGGACTCAACCTACGCGTAGGATAAGGCAGCCTTAAGTCAAACTGAACCTGACTTAGTGCAAGTGATAGATGACCGTCAGTTTAAGTACTGCCGAAATGCTTTGGCCAAAGTAGTGTAGTATACCTAACGTCCACTTAGACTGTGAGACGAATTACACTGTCAGTTCACAGTAATCCAGGTTACATGCTAGATTGAGATTGTGAGGGCACAAGGATTTAGTTATGTAGGATTACACACTATGCTCAGTTGGTCATACAGAACCGGTTACCCAACCAATCTCCTCGTAGAAGGGAGGGCCGTCTACTTAACAGTAAACGTGCGGGGGACCGCAATATAAGTCCGTGGTTGGTGGAAAAGCACCTGAGTGATGTTTCTCCTCCACAGTAGACTTCTGATGAACCAAGGTTTGAAAGGGAAGATCCTGGACAGTCTTATTCCTATTTGCTCAAAAGCTTCCGAGCTATGTTTGAAACTTGTAAGATTCTTACCTTGCTTTTTAATTGAAAGAAAAGTAATGATGAAAGCGTACTCTGTTATTTACTTGGAAAATAGAACAATGATGTATTGTGTCATTTATTTCTTTATGATGAAATGTTCAATTAGAATGAAAAGAAAAGTTATTTACTTTGTCGTTATAAATGTATTTCCTTGTATCTTATTAGTGAAAGTAGAAAATTTTTGTTTACCCGGTTTTGGGGTCGTTACATATAGAATAAGATTATTGAATAAAATAGCATATAAAATTTCAAAGCTTAAATTAAAACTATTAAATGCTCTTGACTAATTAAATTAGATTAAGGTGATAATCTACTTTCTTTATTGAAAATAAATTTGTAAACCAATTCTATCTAATATATTTGTCTCACATAAGGAAATAAAATTTAAAGGACCCAAAAGAAATGAATTCAATAGTATACAGTTGACATAATTTATAGAAATTGCATTATGTAAACAATAAATACACTGCTGTACATGAGAAAGAGAAGCTGGTTGTTGAAGGGGCGTCATTAAAGTTCACTAGTATCGCCCACCTTTGATAAATTAAAGAGGGGAGTAGAGATAAGTAGGTGGGGCATCAATTATGTCAAATAAAAATATCCAACAGATCTTCTCCCTAAATTTCTAAGCAGGTTCATTCTACATGGCTGCATTACTTACACCGCTCTTCTTTCCTCCTTTGTTGCAGTCAATCAGGAGGCTAATGGTATGAACACAGTACTATTCAAATCATGGTACATACCATGAAAGTTTCATACCACTTTCTTAATCACATGAGCTCTTTCTCTCTCTCTCTGAGCGGTTAACAGATTCCTTTTATCATAACAAGAATCTGTCTTAGCTATATAGTTATTCGTAATTGCATGAAGCAAGAATAGTTTTATGGTAGCTATAAGTTTTGGGTTTTGAAGCTTTTTATATTTTTGAGAAGGTGCTAAGAAAATTTGGTGTAAAATGACTGATTCTGTTGTTGACAACCATGCTGTACTAGAAATTGAGCAAGGAAATGATAGGGCTCAGGTGATATTAGGGAGGGCTGCGTCTGCTTAGTGAGACATTGTGGATTGATACAAAATACATCGATGTTACGGCCAGGCTAACATGGCAAGATTATCTGTTGGTAGTGGTGAAACTCAAACTGTTTGTCAAGGTTTGACTACATGCACAAATCCTTGCACCCTAATGGTTCTCATGGGGAGCTCTGTGTTGGAAAAATCTACCAAGGTTCCTAATCATATATCGCCATAAGAAATTCTATATATTTGAATTAAAAATGAAATTCTAGATTATGATACGGTGGAAATACATGGAGAGCTCTGTTGGAAAAGTCTACTAAGGTTCCTAATCATATGTTGCCATGAGACATTTTATATATTTGAGTTAAAAATGAAAATTTAGACTATGATACAGGATACTTATTTCTACCAGAATTTATAATGGAAAGACTCCATTTGACATCATGCATTGTGGAAGAAATAAACAAGGCACCAATAACTCTATAGAACCTTGGCTTTCTATTATTCATCGGTCCTTCTAATCAAACTACTTATTCATCAACATCTAATAGTATGCAGTAGCTATCATTGAATTGAATTTATTATATTTCTTGGCATTGCTATACGTACTTGGGATCACCGATTAGCTGGGTATCTGACAGTAGAAAGAAGAAAATGCTAGTTGATCTACCACTCACAACTTCAGTCTTCACCAGGATACTAGTCAATCCGATAGAGCAAGCATGACATGACCAGGGTCCTCCCAGAAAAATTGCAATTTTCAGAGGAAAGACGACAAGAAGACAACATTTTTTCTCCATGCCCCCCCGGCCAGTCCCTCCCCTGATACTATTTCTCTCTCCTACAACAGATAATCCCTGAATTTATGCCCACAAGGGATGAGTAAGGTGCAGTTTAATTAAGCATCAACACTGTGACGTGGGAGTTAGACCATGCAAAACTTTTTGTGTAATTCTTGGTGCCTCATTAGAACAGAAGCCACATTTCCTTAAATTCATTCTACAATCTTATTTAACTACCATGACTTAAGTGTTTTATATAATAATTAATTTTACTATTTACACATGTTATTATTAATTAATTACTATTTATTTATTTATTTATTAAATTAATCTAATTCATTCATTAATCCTTACCAACAGAAAATAACTTGTATATATTTTAAAATAATAACATAAAATATACTATGAATGTGGTCATAAGAAATTATACACGTGCAAGAAAATTTTATTTTTTTAACTTTATAATAAGAACCTGTAACAGGGCAGTAACTGTAATAGTATATTTTGTTATGTAAAAAAAAAAATTAAGCTAGGAGACACATACACAAATAAAATACCATGTGAAATTTAGTGTGGACAGTCATTGGCAGATTAGTTGTTTTGTTGGTTGTATATTTTATATTTAAAACGAGAAACAATTTAAAATTTGCTTGCTATGTGGCATTTGGCAGAATTCTACTTACCTCTACGAGAGTAATACTGACTTTACTGAGAACTTATGGCTCCAGATCTGCAGGAAGAGCAGGAAGCAAGAATGGTGTTTTGTTAGTAATTAGTAAATGAAGATGTAAGCATGTATCCAAATATCTTCCTACATAAACAAGGAGCACCACAATAGGTTACCATGTGGATGGTAATATACAAATATGCAATATTTATGTCATCTAAATGTTATTTTTACCTAGAGGGATAAATTAACATAATCATATTTTCAAGTAATTTTCATAAATTTGTAACACCATATTGTCTTCATCAATACTAGCGCACTCTATTTTGTTTTCTAACTGCAAAATAAATACTTCATTATAAAGAATGCCTTACTAAGCCAGCCCAGAATGCAGATTTCAAAATTAAAATAAATTAAAGTTAAAAAAATAAAAATCAATCAGAGGGAAGATTAAGTAAACTAAAAATTAGTATACAATTAAAGGCAAGAGCAGAACTCATTAAGATGTTATACATAGAACTTTATTGCAGGCAGAGAAATTTTAAAAATCTTAGTTAATAATATTTGAAAACAAGTAGCATAAAGCATATTACAGATTACTCCATTACCAATCACACGGTTTGAAGACATACATTAGAATTTAGATCGTTAAGATTTTCACTGTCATTGTCACCATCAAGGTCTCCATCCTTCCCTTTGGAAATATGCAACAAATTTTTTCCAATTTTCTCTTCCAGCAATCTATTCTTTCATTGCAACCAACATTTCCAAACACGTAGAAGCTAAATACTCTGAAGCAATCTGTAAGTCTGACTTGAACTTCTAACACATTCAGACATCAGTCATTAGTATTTCTGAATATCAATATGAAAACAAAAATATTATGCAGACAAATTAAATCTTTCTAGGTTTTGCACACCAATGTCAGTGATTTTTTTAATTTATACATTAAAAGAACAATGTCATTCAACAAGAAAAAGTTTGAAAACAAAAGAAGCAAAAAGGCTTAAATACCAGATTGAATGAGATTGCTAAATGGAAGTGGATGAACCCACTTACGACCACTGCTGGAAGGTAGTTCACCAAAATAATGATGTTTGGGTTATAATGTTGGCAGATATCCACACACCTTCAATTGACTAAATGAGATTCAGTCCTTGTATTAACGATTGCAAGGAAAAATAGCCATTAAAGAATCAAGTCCAGAATGGTGTGGGCTTATATGGGAAAAAGCAACCCATGTGGCATCTGAACCAACCACTTCGCCATTGGTGAGCAAGCTATGAGTTTGAGAAGTCTCCTGCCTCATAGATGTTGGGGGACCAACATCCTCCCCTTGGTTGTAGCTCATATTTCAATGCAACATTGCCTCTGAATCCTCTGTTTCTTCATTTCCACTTCTAGGCATCATGTAATGTTGCTCATTCCACAAGTCCCCGGCACCCTCTTCTTCTATCACCTTCCACCTAGGTACACCATGTTTGTGGGTAATTATAATCCATAGTCAATATCTTTGCAAGGCAGAGAAAGAAATGACATTAGGTAAAAAGCAATGCATCTTTGAGTACTCTTTAAAATAGATCCCCACAAAGAATGCATATAATTAGAAACTCCATACTCTGTATATGTTTACTTAACTCTTCTAATATTCAAAATAGATAGGATCCACAAAATCTCAAACCTTGATGCCTCTGATATCTCATCTCACACCAAGGCTAGGATTGTTTTCCATCTTTCCACTGATAATCATAACAAGGCCTGCACACAGGAGAGGCTCACTCAGTGCACGATAAAAATAGATTGTTGGCAGCAATTAGCTTGACATCTTCCCTACAAATTTAGTAGACTTGATCACTCAAGGTATTCATAGCCATAGGTTAAGCCTGTACTAAAATGAATTAATAAAAAATAGCAAGCATGATTCTAAAAGTACAATAAGCATCAGATTTGAATATTTAAAGTGTCCTATCCCAATAAGACCTCATATTTTGATAAATGTTAAAGTTAAGTAAGCCCAAAAAAAGTGGAACTTTTATTTATAATGGATGGATGGAAGGAGCCTCAGTAAAATGCCAGCCATATTATTAACACTGGCTAGTTTTGGTGCATAAGATATTACAGGAAAGAAGATTTTTTATTCTATAAATGTGATGTAGTAAATAGGGGAGGCTGAAGTGCACACATCACTAAAATGCACAACTTATCAAAATGTAGCCTACAAATATTGATGAACCAAATGTGACTCAATGTGTCTGGGCACTGATCTAAGTTCAAGGATAAAGCAGATTCATCTAACTTTTTTATTAAATTCTATAAACCAAAATCTTGAATAGGCATTTATAGAAAAGGCAGTTATCTATCTGGAAGTTCAATAGAATAAATCTGTTAAAAATGTGCATAGTGCAGTTTCAACCAAATCTAGACTCCAAACTGACAAAACCATCTAGATTTGGTTTCAGTAATTAGTTGTAAGCTAGATCCAACTAAAAAGTGATAAAGTTCTACCATATATTACTACTCTCAATGATGTCTAATTCCTACAGTAACACGTCACCGTAGAAACCAATCCCATTATTGAAAAAGACACCCAGCTTTGCCTTGACCAGATATAAGCACAATTATCATCTCCATTAAAAGAACCAGCAAATATCCTAGAGCCAACATCCATCACATCTTCTAATCCAACACAATATAGTGCTCCTAGAACAAAATACATTCCCTTCCAAGATACAAACTCACTTAACGAACTTCCCTTGCCTTGTCTAAAAACACAAAATAGAAGCAACACATTACAACACAATAAACCAGGAGCACTAGCAACAAGCTAGAATGCCCATGATCAAAGTCCAACCCTTCTGCACTCAAATTTCCCTATAAGAGCCCCACCAAAAACATGTTTGGCACTTGTACACTCAAATCTAAAAATTATACATCTCACATTTAGCATAATAAATTCAATCAACATCAAAACATAAAGCTTGAGCCTTCCTCAAAAATCCCCGAATCATTCACAACTTCAAAAATTCAAAACATTGAATTGCACACAAGCTTGCTCGTTTCAAGGAAAACAAAATATCAACCCAATATAAACCAGTCTCTATTCTACCAAATCCATGACAGTAATAGTTTAACTTTAAGATAAAGGAATGTGCCAAGTGTTGATCACAAACCACTGCAACCTGCAACCCAAGTATGACACCTAAAAGCATAAACATCAACCTATCACTTGTCTTAACATGTTCACTTTTACTACACTTTAAATCCGAAAATTTGGTGGCCTGGTAATTAAACTTCAGAATCCCCATTTATTCAACCATTTACCAAAAGAATATTTCTACACCTACCATAAACTTTTTTCAGTCTCTCTTGTATTTTGCAATCATGTGAATGAAATTATAATGTTTATGAACTCTTGTATAATCCAGTAATTATCTTTTGAACAATATTATGTGGTAGTTCCTATAGCAAATCAAAGTTGTGTAAACAAAAAAATGATAAAAACTTAAAAGAGAATTTCATGACTAAAATATTTGAAAAAGTAACTCACATTCAAAATGTATAATAGCCAGTTTAGCTTCAATTTATTGTATAATTCGTAGAAGCCATCTATGAATCTTCTCCACAAAATAGTTGGCGTGACACATAAGATTGTTTAAGATGAAGATGGTGTTTCCTAATCAAGCAACACAATATTAAGAGGAAATGACACCAATAAATAAGATGAAATGAAATACGAAAGTAGCATATGATAGTGCATTTTAAACTACATGCAAAACCAAATTTCTTTTCATATTCTTTCCATGGCAAAGCTGCAACTTCATATTGAGATCCATCATTTGTGCCTCCTTATACCTAAGAAAATACAGTAAATAAATACATTTCAAATTATGACATAAAAACACACTACAAATTATATATTAACATGCATATCATGTTTACACATGTAGTAAAATGAGTATGTCTATGCTAATAAATATTAAAGTCAAAATGACAAATACTGATTGCATATACCATGACCATCGCCAAAAGCGCCTCCCAAATGCCCCATTTCTGGATTGTTGCAACTTCCACCATATGCTTCATCTAATTAAAAAGATCATCACTCTAAACATAGGAAATAAATTCTTTAGTATATCAAATATAAAGATGTGGATAATGAAATCAAGTGAATTGGAAAGAAATTAAATCGTAAGCATTTCTAGATGTTACTCCTATAAATAGTTCAAAAACTATTTGGATGATTGTTTAAATTCTAGAAAATTTTGTATGACGAGAAGGAATAACGAAAACATTAACATAGATCATAATTGTGCCTACACTTCCAGTTCCACAAACATTCTTGTCAAAATTTGCAAGCTCTGTCTCAAGTTCATCAACTTCAAAAGCCATTGAAATCAAAGCTTTTCTCCATATGCTGACTCTGCTCCAACTGCTTAGTGTATGCCTTCTTCTCACGTTTAATAGCAATTCTGTAAATATACAAT
Source organism: Sequoiadendron giganteum (assembly GCA_007115665.2). NCBI lineage: Eukaryota > Viridiplantae > Streptophyta > Pinopsida > Cupressales > Cupressaceae > Sequoiadendron > Sequoiadendron giganteum. Next base: position 204,127,974 of record CM021103.1, read on the forward strand.
CAAAAGTAATATGAAAAACATTTAGAATCTATATAATAGATTTTGGAGGCCTTTCGATTTAATTTGGCAGACTTTTCTTCTAGAAGTAAAATGCACTAATTAAGACTAGGACTAACTTCTACAGCCGCTGATATATCCAATAAAAAATATCATCACTACTTGGCCCATTGTAACTCCTGTTGTAAACATTTTATCTCTTTTCTTAAAGCAGGCACCTATTGCATATCTGCCCATCCTCTTACCAAATCTTAAATAAGAGCTTTGATCTAGGTTGTCAAATCTTGTCTAACAGCCAACTTTTGCTTATATGCATGCAACTGCATTAATCTTGGCTTTCTATGGCTCTGTAACATGCAAATCATCTTCTAGCTTCATTTATTTGTCATAATATTTCAGAGATGAAGCTCTTTATTAGCTTAACAGTTTGTAGATACATGATTCAAATGTTATAGTTTCTAATTTATAGCAACTAGTTCCTGCCTCAAAGTCACACTATTAGCATCAAGTTGTTGATTCTCTACAAGCAGTCCCTAAAGTTTTTCATGTTGTGCTGCAAGTTTTTCCTCAACCTATTCTGGGTGAAAAGACAAAGGTCCTGGATCTCTATCAAAGGAACATTCATGCATATCTTCAAGCACAGGGGGAGGCAGCAAAGACAGTATGCCCCAAGGAACACCCTTAAGAAAATGCATACGAAGGCAATTCCTCTTTGCCACTAGGTGCTAATTTATTTCTTGAATTAATAAATGAACGAATTAGCACTACATAAATATTAGCATGAAGAAAATCAACAATTAAAGATGGTATATTGCAGAGGAATTACAAAAATATTACTCACAAACCATAAGGACAGTTCCTACTGAAACATTATAGCAGAAAGAAGTATATAAACAGAATCAAACCCACAAAGAGAACAAATAAAACAACATACAAACATGTCGCCAAAAGATTAATTCAAGGTGCTAAATACAATCACTAAACTGACTTTTCAAAAATAAAGTCGGAACATAAACACAAGCATTTCTATTGGATAGCACATAGTGTAAATTTGTAAAATAACTAAATAACAAGTTCATATCTTATATGGCACAAATATTCCAGGGAAAGAAATGCCACTAAATTGACAAAGCTTGAATCTAGGTTGTGTCAAGAAGTAGATGGGGCACTTTCATGACTGACCAAGTTCAAATTCCCAAATGACTTGTGATGAAGGTTGTGGATATTAATATATGTCAGAGGGAGATCATCATTGTGTGTCGAAGGTCTACTGTTACATTGGAGTAATGTAACTCAGAACTTACATACAAATTACAATTCGGCAGCCCACAGTCTCATAACCAAATACTAAGCCAAAATTACATCTCAAGTGAATTTAGGCCATACATTTGGATATTATACCAGGAATAATCTACATTGAAAGGAGCTGGTGTAGGATTTACAATAGGTGGAATCTCACAAGTCACATAGATAAACAACATATAGCAAATAAGCTTGCTCTACCACATATCAAAATTAAGAAAACAGGTGTCAAAAGACTAGACACTATTCTCAAACCCTTTTAGTATTATAAAACCAGCAGAGATGCTAACCATAAATTTAAAACCACTCACTTAAACAGTCTTGTCCTTGTCAGTTAAGCTCGTCAGCTGTCACTTATCTGAGAAATCAACAATAAACTCACGTCATGCCAAAAAGAAAAAGAAATTACGGTAGAATTTATGCTGAGGGTTTTATTTATGATTTTTTCTTTTGATTTACCAGATCTTTCAGTCTTTAAGTGCGAATGTATGGGTTGAAATTTAATTTCCTGGGTTTGTTCACCTTTGAAAACAAATGACCGCAACAATCGAACATATCAGTATTGAAAAAAACGAAAAAACAAGAAAAGAGTATCTAAAATTCTTTGAATTGTAAGACAAAGCAAATGCAGAATTATCTTAATCCTGAAAAGAACTTGGCACAGAAAGGAACCAATTGCACAGGGCATCCGACAATTGCAATTAATATTTTGAGCATGAGAGCGAGTACAGTGCTTTCACGACTATACAGAGAGAAGTGCCCTAATGTATGGATTAAAGCGTAATTTCCTAGGATTGTTTGCCCTTGAAAATGAATGTCTGCAACAATCAATATCAGTATTGAATAAAAATAAGAGAAAGAGCATCCAAAAAATTTAGAAAGACAACGAAAGGCAATTGCAGAATTATCCTAATCCTGAAAAGAATTTAGTACAGAAAAGTACCGATTGCACAGGGCATCCAACAATTGCACGACTGGAGAAGCGCCCTAATGCATGGGTTGAAGCTAATTTCCTGGGCTTGTTCGCTTTTGAAAATGACGTCTGCAACAATCAACATATCAAGATTGAACAAAAAAGAGAAAGAGTATCCAAAATTCTTTGAAAATGACAAAGGCAATTTAGAATTATCATACTCCTAAAAATAATTTAGCACAGAGAGGTACCAATTGCCAGGGCATCCAATAATTGCAATTAATGTTGTAAGCATGAAAGGGAGTACAGTGATTTGACGACTGCACATAAAGAAGCGTCCTCATGACCGCCTGGAAAGGAGCGTTGGCAGATAAACGGACGCCTAGGATTAATATGTAGATCTCGGTCATCCCAATTATAGCCGTTTGGTTGTATATGCACGAGATTTGAAAATTGGTTGCACGAGATTTAAAAATTTCTCGCTTTTTACCCTTTGCAGATTAACCCTACGTAGCATAAAATTTACCTTTGAGCCATGGTTATGATGTATGCATCCATTTGAAGTAGATGAAAAATAAAACATAATAAAAATGTAATCTAAGTAGGTAGATAAAAGCATGAAGAGATCATCTAGAAGTATATAATAAATTTCAAAGAAGCATAAGTGAACAGAAAAATATTAAATGATAGGCATGAAAATTATAATTATTGTAGATAATCATCAAGACATAGAGGGTGTTATCCCGAGTATGAGTAAATCTTTCAAGTGAAAATGGTCTTATAGGTATAATATGGGTGCATATAATATGCAAAGGCATAGTGTTTATAATATTGACTCTTAGGATATTCTAAGGCATTTGAGTGCATGATAGAATGAGGAAGGCTATATGTTCCAATGTGAATATAATTCTAGGAACATGATTAGGTATATGAGCACAAGATGGTGTGAGGGAAGGCATGATGCTCCTAATATAACAAGGTAGCTTTAGAAGTATGATGAGGAAATGAAAGCACAATGTAAAATATGAAAGGTATGATGCCCCCAATCTACTTGGATAAATTTAGAAGCATGTCAATATAATGAAAGTGCATGTAAAGGAAACATGAAGTAGGGCGATAAGAATGATAGCATAAGATCAAATAGGACATAAGATAATAGTATGATGATCATCAACATAGAATAAGAATCATAAGCATGGTAAGTATCATAATTATGTGGATCATAGAACCATAAGTAGATAAGAATGATCAAAAAAGGCATAAAGATACAAAAATTAAGTAGGAAATAATAGTCTAGAAATGATCAAACAATGTGATAACCAAGAGAAAACACAACTATAAGGCCCAAAGAAAGCATAGGAGCAATATGTCAAGAAATAAAGAAGGAAAATCACCCCAAATTGAGGAAGCTTAATATAAAACATGAGATAGAAGGTGAAATGAGCATATAAAATACAATAAACAATGTGTAATAAAAAGGTCAAAGGGGAAAGAAATAAATTAAACACAAAATCAACTAAAAATAAAGGTATATAATGTATATAATATGTTGGGTGAAAATAATGTAATCAAATTTTCAATAGATTACGCTAGATCTAAACTTCAGCCACAACTGTGTGAGATATCATATCTCCTCTCAGAAAGGGGAGGTGCCCTTCTTACTGCTAATAGAAGCTATAGCAAACTTAATGAAATACTTACAAGATGTACACTATACTTATGAAATTGGGGGGTTGGGGGGGGTGTTACATTCATACTTCTCTCTTTTTTCAAAAAAGATGTTTACAATGCTTCACGATTTGGAAAGCCCTAGATCTGATAACTTAAAATTAACAAACAACAATAATGTCAATATTTCTATCTTGTCCAAGCACGACATAGAAATACCAGGTATGATTTATAATAACAAAATAAAAAGGAAAAGGGAAAGCTCACAAAGGCACAAAGTCGTTTTGTAGCTCTTTCACTGTTGAATTTTGTGGAAGTATCGTTTGTCATATTAGAAGCACAAAGTCTTCTTAGATACAACAATTCCATGAACCGCATGAACGATTACAAGCACAAAGTCTTGTAGATATTTCAACCAAAACATTCACACATAAACAAATCCAAATAATAAATGTAACACAAAGTTTACATAAACCACTTGAATCCCTTTAGATCTCATACAATAGTCACCACCGATATAATCAAAAAATAACATAATTGATCCCAACACAAAGTCTGGTATGTAATCCTCTTCTTTATTGATTAGATCTAGATTCACAAAATTGAATACAAAGCTTCAATGTTTGTTTCAAAGGAGCAGCACTTCGTTGCAAACTATCAAAAGGTAACCATTACAATAGAAATCCCTCTTATTTATAGAAAAGAGGGAAGAGAAAACTTAGGAAATCAGTTGAGAAAAAATAGGAAACCCTAATCTAACTGAGTGTAATTTATTTATATGTAATTACATCTCATATTTTCGGTGTAATTACATTTTACAAAAAGACATCTAAGATGTCAAAAACTATTTACAATATGCAAAGTAGGGAACATCAAAATTGACGAACACTATAGACAAAAAGAAGACTCTATTGTTCTTTGCTCCGAGCGCAGAAGTCTTCATATTTCTTTGCAATCTCCTAGAGGAAGGTTTCATCTAGCCCAACCGTATAATCTACAAGAGTGTGTATTTTGGTAACCATCTTCTTAGCAGAGGAACAAACCTTTTTACACCTTTGCAGATGAGCTTTGAAACAGTCAAGAGAGAGCCTTATATCACATACAGTATGCAGATGGTGTTATTTGAAAAATATTTATCACTCACCAGCTTCATGAAGGCTTCTTTGTACACTTGAATTATCTCACTAAGAGAAAGAAAGGTGTGGTCATCATCAAGGAGATCACCTAGTAACTCTTCCATTCCATTTATCAAAAGAACCCTGTAACCTTCTACATCCTCCTGCACTTGGTGAATGTCATCAGCTAAAATCTTTAACACCTGTATTTCATGTTTGAGTGATTCCTTCACCTCCACATATTTCTCTTTATCAAGTATAACTCCATTCTTTACCAACTTGCTAAGCTTGGACTCTTTCATTTTCAGCCATGATGATAAGGCCCTTTCCATTTCTCGTAGCTCCTTTGCAAGTAATTATTCCTCTTTATTAAGATCGGTTTGAATCTAGGTTATTTGTACTTGCTTCTCACTTGTTGTGGTGATGACCTGTGATCTGTGATCTATGATTTCATCAATAAAATCATTCAAAACTTTACCCTTGGTTGCAAGCTTCTCTGCCTTTTGTACAGCTGGTTCTTCAACATTCACCAAGGTCATGGATTGGGTATCACCAATTGAAGATCCCACTATCTTTCTCAAAATATTTGCATAGCGTCTAGCCTTCTCCTTATATAGATTCTTGGTTTGCTCCATCTTGTCAAGCCTCACTGCAAGGGCATCTAGTACTACTTGGGTGTCTGCTTTAGCACTTTCATTAGTGACCTTCCCAAGTTGTATCCTTTGCACAGTATAATCTTCCATACTCACATCGCCCTCTTGTTGTGAAGGAAAACCTACTTCAACAAACTTCTAGCCAGCTTTATCAACATGGAGTCTTGATAGTACCTTATCCTTTTTCTTTTCCTTGATCTTGGGTAGAGGTATTTCTTCCAAGTCCAGCTCATCGAGGGAGATCATCTACTTCTTGCACTTAGGGACTTGTGACACCAACCAAGGAGGGAGGGAAGAAGTATATGTGTCTCTTGGTACTGCTAATTCTTGAGTTGTTGGGGCTCCTTGAGAAATAGATGAGATAGTAACTATGGGCATTGTGGTAGTCATTATAGGCCCAGTTGTTTGCACACCAAGCTGACTCTACAAAGATTCATCCATGAATCTGTTAAATTCAGCCTTTGAAGAAATGTCAAAAGATGGGGAGGACAAGCTAGGGATAGAAACCGGTGAACTGGATAGGACATTGATAGTCTATGTCTGAACAACTGTAGAAGACGCAGACACAGCTGATACTACTGGTGGGGAAGATATTTTTCCTACTCTTGTAACTATGGTAGGAAGAGGAGAAGAAGGAATGGGAGGAACAAGAGTTTTACGTGTTAAATGAGTGTGAGGAAGGTGGACAAGGTCTGGTGAAGATACTTGGATTTCTTCAGTTTCAATCTGAAGAGGGGACAAAATATGCTCATCTCGATTGAACTCTTCCTCTTGATATTCCTCAACCTCTTCATGAGATTATCCTTCTTTTTCTTTTGATTGTGTCTCTCCAGACTCTTCATCTTATGATTCTTCAAATTCAAACTTTGTATCTCCTCCTTCCTCATCTAAGGATAATTCCTCGGAAACAAGATCCTTCCCTTCTGCATGTGATGTGGTAGCTCTTGTTTGTCGGATTTCACTGGTTTGTGGAGTATTATTTCCCACGGTGAACTTGATCCTTGGCCCTTTTCTTGATGAAGAAGGAATCGTGGCCTATTTATCTTTGGCACAAGATTCTGGTCGTGGACTGGGTTTTTCTTTGGGAGGCTCGCCTTCAGAATCTGTTATGAAGGCTTTCATTTGATGGTCATGCTTATGAAGCCATTTTTCTATGTTGTGTAGAATAGGGGCTAGCCTTTCCCTCATGTAAGTACATTCTTTCTTGGACCATTGTACTGGAGGTAAAGGCTTCCTGGTGATATTATTCTCATCATAGGCAGAATTGAGGATGTCTCATGGATCGTTGAAATCTTCAGGCAAATCAGCTATATTGAGGGCCCTGGTTTGTTCAACTGTCAACCTACATAAATCCATCTTACGGATATCCTCCTCATCTCTACACTTTTCCCATATGTCTTCAAAATGATAAACATGGTTGTGACCTTTCTTGAGTTTCTTCTTTACATCTCTAAAGTCAAAGTCACGCCTGTACCTATAGGTCTTGATAGTCATTATATGCATCTCTGCTAAAACATTCTTAGCCTTATGTACACTTTTGATTGTATACCTGCTAATGGTTAGGGGAAATTTAAAACCTGGCTTATGATTCCTTTGTCGTTCTTTGTGCACTGAAATCAACTTCCTACACAACTCCATAAGGATCTATTTGTCTGAGGGGTACTTGGGAAGCATGTAAGGACATCTAGTGAAACAACCTACTCTTATATAAGTAAAGCTTGGGAATTATAGAAAAACACATCCAACCTTGTTGATTGCCATGTAGGCTTCATCTGATATTCTTTTCTTCTCCAGCGTTGGTTCAAAAGTGAACAACAAAGGAGCAAAGAAAGCATCTATAACTCTCCTAAAGTGGTGGAAGCTCTCCCTTAGGTTTAATTGGTAATAGTAATCATATATAGGAGTAGGATGTCTATTACCTTTGGTACATAAACCTAGAAACTGCCTCATTACTGCAACCTCACACACCAAGAAAGAAGTCATATAGAATTTTAGGGTGGTGGGCACCTTAATCGGTTGCTCATGGATTTCATCATTGATCTGTGTTCCCCAATCAATATGAAATTTCCTCCTTTTGATGATCCGGATGTATTCATACATCCAATCTTGAAAATGAGAGGATTCTAACAAGCCTTTAAATCTACTTAACAAGGTAACCATGTCTCTCACATCCTCCTTGAAGTCACTTCAGGGAAGTCCCTTAGGCCACCTAGATATAACATGTCGGGGAGTCTTCAACCATTGTGAGTTAATCAATGTCTTGGCCCTGACTGAATCATTATTGAATATCTCTTGAGCCTTCTGAATTGTGATGGGAGTTTACTATTCCATTTGTGGAACTTTGAAGACTATATCAAAAAATTCACTGTCAAGCCTCATCACAACCTGACCTGCAGAATCTCTCACAGTTCTATCTTCCTAGATATAGTGAGCAGAAACTTGAAGCACGAACTCAGTGTGATGAGCGAAAGTTGGGAAAGTGGATACCATATGAAGATTTCTATGTACAATAGCCTTTATATTTTCATCCCATGGCCTGTGTTGAATCCTCTCTACGAAATCTGCGAAATCTTGATGACCGATCTCGATATCCTTGATCTCATCTACTTTGGACAACACCATGGTTGGAGGGAAAACGCATTGGTATTTATACTTCATCTTACCCTTTTCTTTAGGAGATGGTGGTGGCATTTCAATTGACATTTAGGGGAGTCGAGACTGAAGTTTTCTTACCTCTGAGGACCTCTTGATGAAACTTGGAAATTAATTGCAAGAATGATGGATCCAGTGTTGTCAAGAAATACATGCCATATGGGGAAATGTGATATGAATAGGTGATAGGGAGTCACTATGATTTGGTCATATGTTACGAAAAATGAGGTATGAAATGCGCAGTGGAAGTGAAGATGAAGAAAAGACATGTTTCAGAGTGTTAGAAAAAGCATGCAAATTTTGGTGCTTGAGCGGTGAAAATCACCGCTCGAGCATTGAAGTATGAAAAGAATAAGTGTTAGGGTGTTGAAAATCACTACTCAAATACTCGGGGGTTGGCAATGCTAGTGTCGGGGTGGTGAAAATCGCCACCCAGACACAGGTATGCTAAAAATTGATGATTGTCATGGTGGTGATTTTCACCGCCCAGACACTTGGGTATTTTGGTGAGTGGGTGTCATGGCGGTGAGAATCACCACCAAGACACCAGAGACTTGGAATTTCATGCGACGTCGACGAAATTCCTCACCCAAACACCAAGGGTTGGAAAGCCAACACACGACAGTGTGACTCATATGTGTGGCGAGACTGACGCACAAGGAAGAATTCGAGAAGGGAAAAAGATCAAATGAAGGGACAATGAAACAAATAGTCCAAAACAATCGAGGAAAGAAAAGGATTAAATAAAAATGACTAAAAGAAATGAAAATAGCATACCTCGATTTGGCGAATGATTGACAAAGACAAGAGCGAAAAATCACGATCTAGATGATGGAGACAATATTCAATCTTGAAAGAAGCAACCTAAGATAGCGTTGGAGTGACAAAAAGAGAGGAGGCATAAACGAAATACAAAAATAACTCATTCTTATGAGTTAAAACCTAGTAAATTAACCTAAAACCCAAGCATTAAATGCAGAGTTAACACTCAACTTAACTAGTAATTAGGTGCTCAGGCGGTGAAAATCACCACTCAATACCAAAGTGTGAAGAAAAGGTTAGGTGATACGATGGTGAAAATCACCGCCTGAGCACCAAAAATAATTAGACTTGGACTAGGTGCAAAGGCGGTGAAAATCTCTGCTCGAACACCAAAAATAATTAAACTTGGACTAGGTGCAAAGGCGTTGAAAATCTTCGCTCGAGCACCGAAAATAGTTAGAAGATAAACAAAGGTGCAATGGCGGTGAAAAGCACTGCCTGAGCACCAAAAAGTAAAAAAAGACTAACTCCTGGTTCGAAAGGAGTCACAAACTTTCAACTCAAAATTCGAGCCTATCGTCACCTACCTGGACTAGGCAAGATCAAAGACCACGTTTTAAAGACAACTACAATATTGTCTCATTTTACGGGCTTGAAACACATAGGCCTAGGAAAAGAACTGGTTTCGTAGGGGGCTTATTTGTGGATCGAGCGCTGCTAGATTATGTGATAACAACTGGCTCCTACTAGGGATCCTTCTTCAATCGTTATTTAAAATGAGTGAAGGGAGAAGAACTCCATAATTCAAGTGCCTTTATCCATCCATTGGGCTTGGAATCAGGCAACGACGACAAAACAAAAACAAAAAGATGCAAAGGACTAAAAATAAAAAATAATAATATTTACCTCTAGAATGCTCATTATTTTAACACGTAAAGTGTTTGAGGTGTTGTCCGTTGTGAGGAAAAGCAAACGATATTCCATCTCCGTATGCTAGCAAGAATTTATTTTCACCGTACAGTTGGTGAACCTAGAAAGGTCTTGTCCAGAGTGAGTCAAACTTCCTGTGCATACCTTTTAACTCTCTTTGTTTGTCCCATAGGAGAACGAGGTCACCAATTTGAAAGTCCCAAGACTTAGCCTTTTTGTCAAAAAACTTCTTTGCCTGTTGTTGGTGTTCTACAATGCAATTAGCAACCGATACATGTTTCTCCTCCAATTCGGAGAGATACATTATGCGCTTGTCAGCATAATTATCAAAGGTCTCATCTTCAATAGCTTTTTCCAACTTGAGGGTAGGAAATTCCAAGGTTATGGGAATTTTGGCATTCATCCCATACAAGATTTGAAAGGGGGACATACCGATTGCCCACTTTGGAGTGATCTTGTCTGCCCACAAGGCATCATACAGAGCCTTATGCTAAAGACATTGATTTTTCTCTACTAGCTTCCAAATGATAGTCACTAGATTCTTGTTGCTTGATTCAACTTGACCATTACCCTATGGGTAATAATTAGAATAATGCAACAAGGTTATTCCATGTTCAAAAAAAAACTCAGTGATCTCGTTTGATGAAAAGGCATAAGCGTTGTCGGCAACGATTTTATTTGGCATGCCAAACCTAGAAATGATATTCTCTTTCAAGAATTTGCACACTACTTTAGAAGTTGTGCGCTTAGTGGGAATCGCCTCTACCCACTTGGTGAAATAGTTGGTAGTGGTTAGGGCGTAAACATGTCCAACACTTGAAGATGGATTGATTGCACCTATGAAGTCAATTCCCCATTGTTGGAATGGTTCTTCAATTACCACAGGCTTTAATGGTAAAGCTGCCAGCTTGGGCTTGCCAACAAATTGTTGACACAGCTCGCACTTACGTACCCAGGAGTACACGTCTTGGAAGAGCGTAGGCCAATAGTATTTTTCTCTCAGAATTTTGTGAGCAGTGACCGGTGTTGAAAAATCCCCTCCACACACCAAGTCATGGTATGACTTCAACAATTTTTCTTGTTGTTCCTTATCTACACACCGTAGAAAGGTACCATCAATTGCGCGTTTGTACAAGCCATTGTCCCATAAGACAAAATTGGTTGATTTTAACTTGATAGTCCTTTTCTCTTTTGATTTCAAGTTGTTGGGGCATTCACCGTAAGTGAGAAAATGAGTTATACCACTCATCGGTCGTGCTAACAAATAGCACAAGGGGTAGTTCATTGGAATTTTCTTCAGTGTCTGAAGCTTCTTCATCTTCTGAAATTTCTTCGTCAGGGTGTTTCTCAGCAATGAGTTGACAGAGGCCACGTCCCCGTATTAGTTTGGTGGGTTTAATCTCTAGATCGTACTCCTATTCTTGGAAACCCAGTTGCCTCTTTTTGTCTCGAATTCTTGTTGTGTTAGAAATTATTTAACAGTTGTATCTGGAACCAAAACCTTGATGTGACTATTCAAGATGTAAAACCAAAAATGCTTAACAACCTTGACCATGACAAAGGCGTGTTTCTCCATGTGAGAATACTTCAACTCATAGTTCTTCAGGGGGTAGCTCATGAATGCAATGGGCGATTCAAAACCTTCATGGTTTCCTATACCAAAATAGTTGAAAGTGTATGCTCAAAATCATAACTGTACATTATGAAATCTTTGGTGAAATCAGGACAAACCAATACAGGAGCATGAGCGATTGCCTCCTTGATTTTTTCAAATGCAGCTTTCCCTTTCGTAGTCTAGTGGAAGGTGGTATAACCTTTCATCATATTTACAATATGACGAGTTTTTTTCGCAAAGTCCAAGAGGAACCTTCGCAGGAAATTTACCTTACTGAAGGATGAGTGAACAACCTTCTTGCTTGATGGCAAGGAGAGGGAACTGATGCCATTGAATCTTTCTTAGTCAATCTTAATTCCTTCGGTGGAGACTATATGGCCGAGGATTTTTCCCTTAGTAACCCCAAAAACTAACTTTTTTGGGTTGAGGGAAATGCCATGTTGACGACATTTCTCCAAGATTTGTCTCAGGTGATTGCAGTGCTCATGACACCTTTTGGAAAATACTGTGAGGTCATCAAGATACACCACAATGAACTTTCCCATCACGTCATGGAAAGCCAGGTCCATGGCACGTTGGAAAGTAGCGTCGATGTTTAAAGGCATCCAACAGTATGCAAGGGTAACCCATGGTGTCGTGAAAACAGTCTTGTGTTGATAATTTCAGGTGACCTCAATTTGATTGTAACTGGAGAAGTCATCCAACATGGAGAGCATCTCGGATTTGGTCACATTCTACAAGACTTGATCCATGATAGGGAGAGGATAATTGTCTTTAAGTGACAACTGGTTGAGATTTCTAAAATCAACACAGATGTGGATCTCACCATTCTTCTTACGCACATGGAGGATATTTTCTATCCATGTCGAATGGTGGATTGGGAATATTATCCATGCATTTAGCATTTTTTGGACTTCTACAAGGATGGTTCCAGAGATCTTTGGGTTGTATTGTCTTTTCTTGTGTTTGAAAGGAAAAGCTCCAACCTTCAGTGCGATATCATGTTGCACTTCCTTTGGTCGAAAAGATTTGAGATCTTCATATGAATATGCCAGAACATCCATATATTCCTGTAATAGTCTAGTGAACTGTCTTCTTTCTTCATCGGTGCAACATCTGCTGATGTTTACTATCTTTGGATCAGCTTCAGTTCCCAGATTGTATTGCTCAACCTCATTAGACGAATCAAAGTCGACGAGTTGTTGTTTGACATAACGGTCATGTTTTTCAAAGAACCTTTCTAAAGATACCAACTTCTTAGGGATTTTTTTCCCCTTAAGTTGTAGGAATTATTTGCCAAAAAATGGATCTATACCAGACATTGATTCTTGCAAAGGTGAATCACTTCCTTCGAATAACAATTCATTGAAATTATGTGCCTTTTCTAAGAAGGCAACTATTTGATGATCGTCATTGAAAATCTACCAATTTTTTGAATTATCGGGGACACTTGGATGAAAAACAAATTGTTAGTGTAAGTAGAACTTTGAAAAACCTTGTGCAGGATGAGAAGCGTGGCTGACACTGCTAAAGAATCTGCCCTACCATTGTATTCCCTTGGTACCACAGAAATATCAAAAGCATCAAACTCTTCAATGCAATCCCAAATGAGATTGCGGTAATGCCTAAGCCTATCATTTTTTGTTTGATACAGGTTTCTCACCTAACATACTATCAGCTCAACATCACCTTGTGCATGAAGGTTTTTAATACCTTTCTTACACACTACTTGCATTCCCAACAACAAAGCTTCATACTCTACGATGTTGTTGGTGTTATCAAACTGTAGCTTGAAAGAAAAAGGGAAGAAATTTTTGGTGGGAAAAATGAAAACCATCCCAACTCCAAAACTGGTTGAAGAAAAGCTACCATCGAACTCCAACAACCAAACGTTGTTTGGATCACCGAGGCTAATGATGTCAAAATTGGAAAACTTGTCTTTGGCAGAGTTTCAGGCTCTGATGTTGACAAATCATTTGGTGATGATTCATTTGTCAAAGAAAGAGATTCATCACTCTCCAAATCATCCTATCAGCTCAACATCACCTGACATACTATCAGCTCAACATCACCTTATGCATGAAGGTTTTTAATACCTTTCTTACGTGCTACTTGCATTCCCAACAACAAAGCTTCATAATCTGCGGTGTTGTTGGTGTTATCAAACTGTAGCTTGAAAGAAAAAGGGAAGAAATTTTTGGTGGGAGAAATGAAAAACATCCCAACTCCGAAACTGGTTGAAGAAAAACTACCATCGAACTCCAACAACCAAACATCATTTGGATCACTGAGGCTAACGATGTCAAAATTGGAAAACTTGTCTCTTGGCAGAGTTTCAGGCTCTGATGTTGACGAATCATTTGGTGATGATTCGTTTGTCAAAGAAAGAGATTCAACACTCTCCAACTCATGTGTTGTTGAAGATTCACCAACCTCTTACATTTGAAGATAATAAGTCCCCATTCCTAAAGATTCAAACAGGATCTAGGCTCTCGAATCATCTGACTGGGTCACTAAGAATTTGGCTTCCTTCTCAGGGATGAGCTTTTACATTATGCCCTTTACTAGTATTCTAGCTTTGGACATATCCATACTTAATTCTTCCCCAACATCTTTGCAGAAAATACATCCAAGGAGAATTCCTTATGACGCTGCTACATCAACCACTAGGACTGTCATTTTGATCTTTTTATCGAGATATGAGGCAAATGCATATTATGCATCTTTGATTTGACCGATCAAGGGCACTTATTTATTTTCCATAGAAAAGCAACAACTAAAATTCTTGGTCATTTCTAGACCCAAGGTGGTGGCCACTTTGGTGGGCATCACATTATCAGATTCACTAGAGTTTATGACATAATTACTTAGTTTGAAACCATTTACCAACAAGGAGATAAAAACTGGATCAATGTGTCGAGAAGCAATTGGGGGATTATATACCAAATTATTTTGAGGCGCCTTAGGTTTAGGAGCAACTAGGACCTCATGGGGTGAATCCTGAGTTGGATTAATTCCTTGATCCTTAACAAATTGGACAAGCCTGTCAAATTGGTCAGGATTAGCTTTGAGGTATTTTGCCTCGTACATTTGAGCCTTGGTCTTTTTCACATGGTTGATATTGTCAAAGGCTTTGAAATAATTCTTTAAACTGGATGTAGTGACTTCACTAATCAATTTAATGAAAGGCACATTGGTCTTTGGAACTCGGTGATTAGCTTTGGGGACAACGGGAGTTGGAGTTGAGGAATGGGGTGCACTAGCTTATGGGTTTACTATTTTTTTAGGTTTCCAAGGGAGGGGAGATCCTCTCTTGGCAATCGTGATGGGAGGCTTTTCCTTTTCAAGTGGGGAAACAACTTGAAATTTGTCAAGTTGGTTTTGGCGATGTCGCATAAAGACAATGTAAGTGTTTGTCACCAAGTCTTCTTGTTCCTCTTCATCCATTATCTGTAAATAGATGACCTTGGAGTTGTGAGTTGATTCTGTCTCTTCCTCTTGGAAAAGATCGGCATTTTTTTCTTCAGGATAATTTGGTTGAGCATAGTCCTCTTGTTCAACTTCAAAATAGCATGCAACAACATTGGTAGGTGGAGCTTCAAGAGCGAGCCTACCTTGTGATGTCGGAAGATGGTTCTGAGTTTTGTTTCCTATGTAATTAGGGAAAATCCTTCTAGGGACATCCTTGTAATTGGTATTGTTGTTGGAAACTTGCTTCTTCAAAGTGAGGAGCTCATTTTCTAGCCATTGCACCATAGGATCTATAAAGTTGGAATTGGTGCTAGGGGTGATCGCATTGGATGTTGAAGATCCTCACGCTTGCATCCTTTTGTTGGTGTTGGAATTGTTGTTAGTTATGATCTCTCCGGCTAGGATCATGTCATCTTCAAGGATTATGGCTAATTATTGTGTCGCTTCAACATTCGCAAGGGTTTCCCTACGTAAGAAGAAGCTTACCTTGGGTAATTGAGTATTGATGAAAAAACAATTCAAGTTGTGATTTGTTGGTTTAGCATCTTGCGGGATCCGTGTCACCAACTTGTTGAATTTTGCCACAAATCATCTCATAGGTTCATGAGCCTCTTTCCGCATGGTTGTCATTTGTACTAGAAATGCATGTGCATCTTTGGCAGGATTGAATCTCTCCTCCAACTTGGTTCAGAGAGTGGCCCAGCTAGTGATCAAAGTATTGGGAAGAGTGTAGAACCATTTTGCAGCAACCCCTTGGAGGGATTCGATGAAGAGCCTCACAGACACATCTTCGTGTTCAATGGCCAAAACACCACAAACAATGTAGAAGGCAACGATGTGTTCATCGGGGTGTTGCTTGCCGTCGTCGGTGAATTTCGAGAGATGTTTCCTTGAAACACGCAGGAGATCGTGCAACAATGCAGCCAAGCGAAGGGGACCAAAGGAATTTCCCCACGGTCCAGTAGGTGGTGTGGCCATTACTGGTTGCACGATAGATGCTTGGGTTGGACGTATGTTGTAGATAGACCAAACAGGTGGGAAAGCAGATCTTTCTTTTCGCGAAGGAAAACTCATAGCACGTTGCAGTGCTGATTTTGTTCGTGAAAGGGTGAAAGGAAAATTGTGTTGCAATAACTCCTCAAACAGAGGATTTGTAACTCATTTTGCCCTCAAAATTCATGTATAGCTTCAGTTCGCCAGAATGTAGATCTAAAAAGGATGAAGATTTACAGAGAAAAATTTACAAGATACAATAAGAAACTAGAAAGCACATTCAATTCAATAAAAAGCGTGAGGCTTGGATTGTGTGATTCACTCCCTAGTGGATTCGCCAAAAAAAAGTTGGGTGAAAATAATGTAATCAACTTTTCAACAAATTACGCTATCTAGACTTCAGCCACAGTTGTGTGAGATATCATTTCTCCTCTCAGAAAGGGAAGGCACCCTTCTTACTGCTAATAGAAGCTATAGTAAACTTAATGAAATAATTACAAGACGTACACTATACTTATGAAATGGGGGGGTGTGTTACATTCATACTTCTCTCTTTTTTCAAAAAAGATGTTTACAATGCTTCACGATTTGTAAAGCCCTAGATTTGAAAACTTAGACTTAACAAACAACAATAATGCAACTATTTCTATCTTGTCAAAGCACAACGTATAAATACCAGGTATGATTTATAATAACAAAATAAAAAGGAAAAGGGAAATCTCACGAAGGCACAAATTCATTTCGTAGCTCTTTCACCGTTGAATTCTGTTGAAGAATCGTTTGTCGTATTAGAAGCACAAAGTCTTCTTAGATACAACAATTCCTCGAACTGCATGAACGATTACAAGAAAAATTCTTGTAGATTTTTCAACCAAAACATTCACACATAAACAAATCCAAATAATAAATGTAACACAAAGTTTACATAAACCACTTGAAGTCCTTTAGATCTCATACACTAGTCACCACCGATATAATCGATCCCAACACAAATTCTAGTATGCAATCCTCTTTTTTATTGATTAGATAAAGATTCCTAAAATTGAATACAAAGCTTCAATGTTTGTTTCAAAGGAGCAACACTTCGTTGCAAAGTATCAAAAGGTAACCATTACAATAGAAATCCCTCTTATTTATAGAAAAGAGGGAAGAGAAAAATTAGAAAATCAGTTGAGAAGAAATAGGAAACCCTAATCTAATTGAGTGTAATTTATTTCTATGTAATTACATCTCATATTTTCGGTTTAATTGCATTTTACAAAAAGATATTTAAGATGTCAAAAACTATTTACAATATGCAAAGTAGGGAACATCAAAATTGACAAACAATGGAGACAAAAAGAAGACTCTATTGTTCTTTTCTTTGGGCACGGAAGTATTCATATTTCTTTGCAGTCTCCTGGAGGAAGGTCAAATCTGGCCCAATCGTATAATCTACAAGAATGTGTATTTTGGTAACCATATTCTTAGCAGATGATCAAACTGTTGATGGTTAAAATGACACAAACAACATTAAAACAAAATATTTCTACTCTATTTCTCCTGAAAAAGAAAGACAACGTATAGTGGCCTAACTCCCAAGGTCCTGGTAGTTGGTTCTCAATTGTCTGGTGTCACTCAATCGGTTCATGCAAGTGTAATGTTCAAGGGTCCTATGCTGGTAACAAAAGATTCAAGCCATGACTCATTTTTCCCAAATAATTCTTCATAAATAAAAGAGGTTTCAAACAAAAGAAAAAGATAGAACAAAGGGGTAAACCAGTAAGTTTGAATCAAATTTATCTAACATCTGGGCATATACCTTCAAAATTGAATGCTTTCTAACAAATCACAAAAACCAAAGCATGACACAATCTACAACATAAACTATACCATTGCATGCATCTAAGGTGCTTAATTCAATACCACTTTTCACTTATCGTAACTATCTCCAAGATTTCAAAACACACATCCATTCATTGCCAAGGTCATGGATCAACAAACTTTAATAACTTTAATTCAATGATAATCTAATAAGATAATCCTTAAATCCGATTCCTTCAAATGACTTTCATCACTCAAGAAACTCTTATGTTCAACACAATCACTGCATACAGATAGATTATAACTTATCAGCCTTATCACACAAACAATTTAACTCTAACACCATATTGCGATAAAACCTATAATTTTTATTGATGTAAAGCATCTAGTAACAATGTATCTCAATGATCACTATAAAATTCTATCTCCTAGCATTAGGTAAGCCAATTCTATTCTCAATTAGCCGACCTTTACAATATGATACCCATAGGGTATTTATAGATATACAAAAACCTCGAACTCCACTAATATTTTAGGTCATCCACCTTTTTAGGAACTAAAATTCTCTTGGAAACTCAGATCAATTTGATCTTGAGTTCTTACATTTAGACATTCAGTTTAACTAGAGAATAGAAGATATGAGAGAAAAAAAAGTCATGCGCTCCAAAACTGTTAGTGCTGCATGCAACATGCAAAGAAGAAAAATTCATGCATGTGAAGCTGGATCTGTAATGAACTCATCGTAGTTGGTGAAGACTTGCTGTAATGTATCTATTTTCAGCCCATCAATCCATATATCTTCAAATTTGATTCGATCCAATTCTGCTGCAGCAAACTCCCTCATACCTTCTATTTTTATCAACTCTCTTCTAGTAGCTTTTATTTCTTCCTTGACATCCACTAGTCGATCTATTATTAAATCTTCTCCATCATCTTCTTTTTGCATGAGTTATTTGAACCTTTCATCCCACTTCTCTTTTATTTGACTCAAAGGCATGCCTTCTTTTGTTAACACATTTACATCTACAATAATAGCAATGACCGCTTCTAGCTCTTCCAATTGCTCAGTCAGATTATTAACAGCCTCTTGAATCTCATCCTTATGTTTACACAAAAATTCAGTTCTAAAATGGAGTATACGAGAGGTTTTCTCCACAAAATCCTTATTGTCCTCCTCAAGTATTGATTGTTCCTAAAGAGTAGTTAAAGTAAATGCACTCACTCTTTCTAATTTCTGACTGTATTATTTATACTCTTCTTCTTATTTCTCTGATGCCTCAATTTATTGATGCATTTCTTTTATTAACCCTTATGTGTCCTTGTAGGCTTCAAAACCTTTAACCAAAAATTCACCTACCTCTCGATTCAACTTGTCTACCCATCGGTCTACCATCTCCACTTTGCCTCTTACCTACACCAAATCATATCCCTCCTTTTTACTTAACAAAATAGGAGTCTCAATGGTCATTACCTATTGTGATCTTGGAGAGGAGACACTTTTCAAGAATGAATGTAGTTGATCCAATTGAGCCTTAAACTCATCCTTCTTTTGTTTATCCTTGATCATTCTTGACTTGGTTGTTGAAGCCACCACATCAATCAATTTTATCTGCTGATTCCTAGTGGGCCTTCCCAAGTTGACAGTACTCAACTAATAATCTGTTAGTTGCATGTCCCCTACCTCCTTTTCTGTCATTGGCATGGCACATTTAGCAACAATCTCTCTTTTATCTGTGAGTTGGGTAGAATGGAGAATCTTAGCCTTCATTTTAGGCCTCTCTTGCTCAATTCCTTTCATCATATCCTCCCAATTGAGAGGTTGTGAAGGTGTTACTGCCCTCTTCTGCAGGTCCAGTTTTAGCCAAGTGGGAGCACTTGGAGTAGTAGTCATCATAGAAGAAGAGGAAGTAATAACTGTAGAAGATGCATCTGCACAAGCTTTTCAGCCTCTTCTCTATCTTTCTATTCTTTCCTTTTCTTATCTTCCTCTTCTTTCCTCAACCGATCTCTCTCCACTTTTTCTTTTTCCAAATTTTCCTTCTCTAGAGCTTCTTTTTCTAGTTTCTCTTTTTCTAAAGCCTCTAGTCTTTCCATTTCTAATATTTCCACCTCCAAAGCCTTAAGCTTTTCTTCTTTTGCTTCTTCTTCTTGTTGTTTCTTAACCAACTCTTCAGCATCCTTTTCCTTTCTTAAACTTTCTGCTTCTTCTTCTTTTTGTCGAGCTTCCTCTGCAAGTTTTAGCTTTGCAACCAAGATTTCTCTTTCCCTTAGATTCCTTGCCTTTTCTTCCTCAAGGTCATGAATCTTCTGTATTAGCTCCAACTTGTCGTTCTCTTCTTTAACCTTGAGCTCATGTTCTTGTTGCCTTCTTCGTCTCTCTACTTCATCAACTGCTGCATTTTCTTTAACTTGTTTGGCTTTCAATTGTTGCTGGTGCAGTATAGCATCACCTTGTACCTTGGCCTCCATTTCCTTTTGTTTCTCTAAGGCTACAACCTTTGCATCAAAATTCCTTTTCGCATCTTCAAACAGCTTCCATTGATCTTGTGGTGTTAAGATTTGCTCAATATCCTCCTCTAGAAGCATGTTCTCTAACATATCTTTTTCTGACAGAGTCTCATCTGAATCTATCCCAACCTCCATAATTTCTTTCTCCATTTCTTTTCCCTTGGCCGTTTCATCCATGCTATGAAGAGCTCCTTCTTGAATTTCTTTACTCTTCTTCCTTGTAATTGGGACTTGTGCAGATGATTCACCTAATGTAGGTGTCGAAATAACAAATCCTACTGGAACATCTCCTTCTTGTGTTTCTTCTTCATCATCTACCACCTCAAGTTCTATCTCTTCAATGTCAGGAGGAAGGAATTCCAATGGGTCTTCGGGAGGTGTCTTTCTTTGGATCCTCTTGTATCCCTTACCCTTTTTAAGAATTGGTCCTTGAGGAGCTTGAGTTCTTAACATTAACCACTGCACACTCCTATCCAATACTGTCCTTCCAATCTTCTTAATATCAATGGTTTCTTCAGCATCCCAGTCAATTGGATCCAGAATCTTGGTGCCAATATTCAAATCCTCATAAGATGGATCCAATAAAATTCCATCATCCACCAATGTGTCAAGAATGTTTTCTTTAACACCTAGCTTTGACATGAGTGTGACATACAATCTTTCATAGTTCTTCTTTCTTAGATCATACTCATCTTGCCAGTCACTCCAGAAGTCTTCTAACAAATTAAAATGTCTGGTAAACACTGAAGGCAACAAGGCATACATCTTACCTTTTGGATCAAAATACTTACGAGCTGTGTATAATCCCAAATTCAATTGTATCAATTCACTACAGACCACCTTTGCTCCTACCAAGTGTTGACAACTATACTCTCCCAACTTCATGGGAAACTTATGACATCCAGTTTTATGTTTGATCCCAAATCGAGCATTAACTCCAAGAGCCTGATATACAAACTGCATCAACACTATTATGTTATTACAGCACCTTGGAAGCAAATGTGGGTGGCGCTCAAAATCAGCAAACCTAAAGTATGTAAATTTGGGGTATTGAATGTACCAACATACCCATTCAACAATGAATGCCATAACTTCTTGACTCAACCGGTACCCTGCATCTCCATTCAATTGATTGATGATCACATATATAAATGCATCATTGACTCTTCTGAAATGAGTCTCAGCAACCTGAAGAGACAATTGGTCATAGTGTTCCCATACTTTCTTCTGTCCATCCAAAACTCCCATTATGCCCACTCTATTCAAACTTGGGAAAATACCCAATCTTGCTGCTGGATATACAATGTAAGAGGTCATAAAGAAATATTTGGTCTGCCTAACATTAGTCAATTGATCATGAACAACATTTGACACAATCATCAGCCAATCAAATTGTTGGGATCCATTTAAGATAGTCTGGATGAAAGGAAACATCCACTCCCCGAACTAAATGTATCTCTCTTCCCAAAGGCCCTGGACAACATCATGATTAGATCTGATACCTTCTTATAGAAATCTACCCTCTTTGGCTGGTCTGCAGGTTTACTTAAATATTTCTTTTCTGTCTTCAACCACTTTTTGTTTAGATGAGACTTATTGGAGTCCTTATACTCACTATACTTCTCCAAGGTCTCTGCCTCATCCAACTGCACCAAACTCTTAGGATCTGGGACATTAAAAATATTTTGGAATGCCAGAGGAGTGAGATCAATGATCACATTATTTTGAGAATCCATACACTGCCTAGTTACAGGATTGTAAGCACTAGTTGATGTTAAGATCAACTCCGAGCATTGGATTGACAAAGGAAACAAGGTAATATGAGCCAAACTAGACTCAACAATCCTCTTCATTCTTGGCGTTCCATCCTCATTGAATGTTTCAGCATATGCCTCCTCAAAGTTGTACTGGCCCAAGTTTATATCAGTGATGTCTGCCCAGTCAGATTCCACCTTGCTCACCTTCACAACAGGACTCCTATTATTATACCTCAAGGTATAAGGCAATTGTTCTAGCTTCAACTTCTTTGGTTTTGGTACTGCTTTTGATGTTCCTAAGGGCTGGTTCCTTCGAGCAGCTTCCCCTGATGTTCCTGACATCCTTCAACTTTCCTGCAAGCAAAACCTCTAATTAGATCTTTAAACATCATCACAAAATATGCTTTAAAAACCATACCTTTCATATATGCACTAGAGGTGGAACCAGACATAAACATAATCTAAAATAATGTCTTCTACAACACTGTCGGACTCGGAGCCAAAACCGATATCGATATTTCACTAACAATAAACAGGCTCGGAGTCGAAATCGAGAAGGTGATCGGAACTGGGATCAGAATGAAAAACGGATTTGGTTTTCCTTCAGATTTTTATATTTTCATATTCTATTTCCATTCCACCTCCGCTTTCGTCTAGGTTGCCGTTATTTTGAAAGAAGACTTCTCATTATACGCAGAGTCAGAGACGAGATGGAAATGGAACCGATACCTTTTTGTAAAACAAAATTCTCAAGTTCACGATCGATTCCGATCCCATCTCCGCCTAGATTGACCATGACGTCATCAAAGATTTTATCAATTTAACACACAACTCCATGATTAAAATCAAGGTCGTATTAAATGAAAAGAGGCTTTAAAAACACTATACTCATATGACCATGGGGAACGACTGTATTTTAGCGCATCATATTTTAATCATTTAAATGTGATCACTGAAACACACGAAGCCCTAATATAACAAGCACGATAACAACTAGTGCACGGATTTTAAACCTTGCCATTTTACCAGATCGAAATACGTGACAAAACCCTAAGTAAAAACAATGAATCTAATCTACCTCACTGTAGATCCCTAACTTTAACCAACACCATTTAAAACCCTAATTTAATCTAATCTAGTGCAAATCAAAATAGCATGACGCGATCGTGACTAAAATGTGAAAGCGACCGTGCCCTAAAACACAAAGAACTAAAAAAAAAAAGCAAAAGAAATGAAGAACATAACTAGACAAACAAAAATAAAGCAAGAACCTACTCCAACAATCATACCAAGAACCACAGATTCGTTTAAAAATGAAATGATTCAAACCATGAATAAACGAAGAACAACAATGATAAGAAAACCCTACCTTGAACGCAAAAGAACCCAACTAACCTTCTGAACTGATTCGCAAGCATAACCTTTCTTTCTTTCGATAAATTCACTCAAATGAACTCCACTGCTGCTCTTTCTTACTCTTTGATCTCTTAACAATGATAATAATGATTCGTTTAACCCTTAATGAAGGTAAAAATGAGGATTTCTACCTACATGAGCAGTTTCCATTAATACATTAAAACATAATTAAGGTGGAGTCGGAACTGAAAGAGAACGAACACTTCTTTGTAGTGCCACTTCAGTCAAAAAGTCAATGATCCAAAAATGGCGGGGGCGAAATCGAAAATGAAAACTGATTCAAAAACTTTAAGAAATTTCGCAGCTTCATTCCCATTCCGATTCTAGGTCCATCAACTAAACACAAAACAAAACCAAACACAAAAAGTAAAGCAAAAGACCGCCATAATAAAACTAAACACAAGGATTTAACCTAAAACCACAATTGAAATAGCGGAGGCGGGGGCGGAATTGATTACGATTTTGCAATTTTTGATAAAGACCAACTTAACACCCACTCTGGCTCGAGATCCGTTGAAGACAAAACAAAAGGCCAAAAGAAAAGACCATCGGGATGGGAACCAAAATAAGTTTCAAAAGAGTTTTAGAACCCGATTCAGTCCCAGTTCCGCTTCCGACAGACTAAACCAAAATAAACAAAGTGTTCAAAGCAAAATGACTCCAAACTTTGTTTGAAAAACAACAAAGGATAAAGAACAAAAGGGGGACCCATTTTGACCAAGGCAAAAGATGGGGTGGTTATGCAAGGCATAACACAAACCTTTTTACACCTTTGTAGATGAGCTTTGAAACAATCAACTGAGACCCTTATATCACATACAATATGCATGGTGTTCTTTGAAAACTCTTTATCATTCACTAGCTTCATGAAGGATTCTTTGTACACTTGAATTATCTCACTAAGAGGTAGAAAGGTGTGATCATCATCAAGGAGATCACCCAATAACTCTTCCATTCCATTTATCAGAAGAACCCAGTAATCTTCTACATCCTCTTGCACTTGGTGAATGTCATCAACTAAAAACTTTAATACCTGTATTTTATGTTTGAGTGACTCCTTCACCTCCACATATTTCTCTTTATTAGGTATAACTCCATTCTTTACCAACTTGCTGAGCTTGGACTCTTTCATTTCAGCCATGATGATAAGGCCCTTTCCATTTCTCGTAGCTCCTTTGCAAGTAATTCTTCCTCTTTATTAAGCTCAATTTGAAGTTGGGCTATTTGTACTTGCTTCTTACTTGTTGTGGTGATGACCTGTGATCCATGATCTATGATTTCATCAATAAAATCATTCAAAACATTACCCTTGGCTGCAAGCTTCTTTGCCTTTTGTACAACTGGTTCTTCAACATTCACCAAGGTCATAGATTGGGTATCACCAATTGAATATCACGCTATGTTTCTCAAAAATTTTGCATAGCGTTAAACCTTCTCCTTATATAGATTCTTGGCTTGCTCCATCCTGACAAGCATCCCTGCAAGGGCATCTAGTACTACTTGGGCATCTGCTTTAGCACTTTCATTAGTGACCTTCCCAAGTTGTATCTTTTGCATAGTATAATCTTGCATAGTCAAATCACCCTCTTGTTGTGAAGGAAAACCTACTTCAACAAAAATTTTGCTAGCTTTATCAATATGGATTCTTGATAGTACCTTAGCATTTTTATTTTCCTTGATCTTGGGTGGAGGCATTTCTTCCAAGTCTAGCTCATTGGGGGAGATCATCTACTTCTCACGCTTAGGGACTCACGACATCAACCAAGGAGGGAGGGAAGAAGTATATGTGTCTCTTGGTTCTGCTAATTCCTGAGTTGTTGGGGCTCCTTGAGAAATAGCTGAGATAGTAACTATGGGAATTGTGGTAGTCATTATAGGCCCAGTTGTTTGCACACCAAGTTGACTCTGCAAAGATTCATCCATGAATCTATTAAATTCAGCCTTCAAAGAAATTTCAAAAGATGGGGAGGACAAACTAGGGATAGAAACTGATGAACTGGATAGGACATTGATAGTATGTGTCTGGACAACTGTAGAAGACACTGACACAATTGATACTGCTGGTAGGGAAGATATTTTTCCTACTCCTGTAACTATGGTAGGAAGAGGAGAAGAAGGAATGGGAGGAACAATAGTTTTAGGTATTGAAGGAGTGTGAGCAAGGTGGAAAGGGTCTGGTGAAGATAATTGGATTTATTCGGTTTCATTATGAAGAGGGGACAAAATCTGCTCATCCCCATTTAACTCTTCCTCTTGATATTCCTCAACCTCTTCATGAGATTGTCCTTCTTCTTCATTTGATTTTGTCTCTCCAGACTCTTCATATTTTGATTCTTCAGATTCAAACTCTATATCTCCTCCTTCCTCATCTGAGGATAATTCCTTGGAAACAATATCCTTCCCTTATGCATGTGATGTGGTAGCTCTTATTTCTCGGATTTCAGTGGTTTGTAGAGTATTCTTTCCCACAGTGAACTTGATCCTTGGCCCTTTTCTTGATGAAGAAGGAATCGCGGCCTGTTTATCTTTGGCATGATATTTTGTCAGTGGACTGGGTTTTTCTTTGGGAGGCTCACCTTCAGAATTTTTTTTGAAGGCTTTCATTTGATGGCCATGGTTATGAAGCCATTTTGTTGTGTTGTGTAGAATAGGGGCTAGCCTTGCCCTCATGTAAGTATATTATTTCTTGGACCATTGTACTGGAGGTAAAGGCTTCCTAGCGATATTATCCTCATCATAGGCAGAATTGAGGATGTCTCATGGATCGTTGAAATCTTCAGGCAAATCAGCTATATTGAGGGCCCTGGTTTGTTCAACTGTCAACCTACATAAATCCATCTTACGGATATCCTCCTCATCTCTACACTTTTCCCATATGTCTTCAAAATGATAAACATGGTTGTGACCTTTCTTGAGTTTCTTTTTTACATCTCTAAAGTCAAAGTCACGCCTGTACCTGTAGGTCTTGATAGTCATTATATGCATCTTTGCTAAAACATTCTTAGCCTTATGTACACTTTTGATTGTATACCTGCTAATGATTAGGGGAAATTTAAAACCTGGCTTATGATTCCTTTGTCTTTCTTTGTGCACTGAAATCAACTTCCTGCACAACTCCATAAGGATCCATTTGTCTAAGGGGTACTTGGGAAGCATGTAAGGAAATCCAGTGAAACAACCTACTCTTATATAAGTAAAGGTTGGGAATTATAGAAAAACACATCCAACCTTGTTGATTGCCATGTAGGCTTCATCTGATATTCTTTTCTTCTCCAAAGTTGGTTCAAAAGTGAAGAACAAAGGAGCAAAGAAAACATTTTTAACTCTCTTGAAGTGGTGGAAGCTCTCCCTCAAGTCTAATTGGTAATAGTAATCATATATAGGAGTAGGATGTCTATTACCTTTGGTATGAAAACCTATAAACTGCCTCATTACTGCAGCCACATACACCAAGAAAGAAGTTATATATAATTTTAGGGTGGTGGGCACCTTAATCGGTTGCTCATGGATTGCATCGCTAATATGTGTTCCCCAATCAATATGAACTTTCCTCCTTTTGATGATTCGGATGTATTCATAGATCCAATCTTGAAAATGAGAGGATTTTGGCAAGCCTTTAACTCTTCTTAACAAGGTAATCATGTCTCTCACATCCTCCTTGAAGTCACTTCGGGAAAGTCCCTTAGGCCACCTAGATACAGCATGTTGGGGAGTCTTCAACCATTGTGAGTTAATCAATGTCTTGGCCTTGACTCAATCATTGTCGAATATCTCTTGATCCTTTTGAATTATGATGGGAGTTTACTATTCCATTTGTGGAACTTTGAAGACTATATCAAAAAATTCACTGCCAAGCCTCATCACAACCTGACCTATAGAATTTCTCACAGTTCTATCTTCTTGGATATAATGAGAGATAACTTGAAGCACAGACTCAGTGTGATTAGTGGAAGTTGGGAAAGTGGATACCATATGGAGATTTCTATGTACAATGGCCTTTAGATTTTAATCCCATGGCCTCTATTGAATCCTTTTTACGAAATCTACCAGATCTTGATGACCGATCTTGGTATCCTTGATCTCATCCACTTTGGACAACACCATAGTCAGAGGGAAAACACCTTGGTATTTATACTTCATCTTACCCTTTTCTTTAGGAGATGGTGGTGGCATTTCAATTGACATTTAGGGGATCCAAGACTGAAGTTTTCTTACCTCCGAGGACCTCTTGATGAAACTTGGAAATTAACTACAAGAATGATGGATCCAGTGTTGTCAAGAAATACATGCCATATGGGTAAATGTGAAATGAGCAGGCGATATGGAGTCACTTTAATTTGGCTGTATGGTGTGGAAAATGAGGTGTGAAATGCACAGTGGAAGCAAAGATGAAGAAAATACATGTTTCAGAGTGTTAGAAAAAGAATGCATATTTTGGTGCTTGGGTGGTGAAAATCACCGCTCAAGCGCCGAAGTGAATTTTTTGTTTGGTGTTCGGGTAGTGAAAATCACCGCTCTAGCACCAAAGTGTTAAAATACTAAGTGTTATGGCAGTGAAAACCACTACTCAAACACTTGGGGGTTGGCAATGCCAATGTCGTGGCGGTTAAAATCATCGCCCAGACACGGGTATGCTGAAAATTGATGAGTTTCATGGTGGTGATTTTCACCACCTAGACACTTGGGTGTTCTAGTGAGTGGTTGTCATGGTGGTGAGAATCACCGCCAAGACACTAGAGACTTGGCGTTTCGTGCAACATCGAAAAAATTCCTCACTCGAATACCAAGGGTTGGAAAGCCAACACACGACGGTGTGACTCATATGTGTGGCGAGACTGACGCACAGGGAAGAATTCGAGAAGGGAAAAAGATCAAACAAAGGGACAATGAAATAAATAGGCCAAAACAATCAACGAAAGAAAAGTATTAAAGAAAATGACTAAAATAAATGAAATGAACATACCTCGATTTGGCGAATGATTGACAAAGACAAGAGCAAAAAACCACGATCTGGAGGATGGAGACAATATTCAATCTTGAAAGAAGCAACCTAGGATAGTGCTGGAGCAACGGAAAGAGAGGAGGCATAAATGAAATGCAAAAATAACTCATTCTTATGAGTTAAAACCTAATAAATTAACCTAAAACCTGTGCATTAAATGTAGAGTTAACACTTGACTTAACTAGCAATTAGGTGCTCGGGCGGTGAAAATCACCACTCGAACACTAAAGTTTGAAAAAAAGGTTAGGTGCAACGGTGGTGAAAATCATTTCCTAAGAACCAAAAACAATTAAACTTAGACTAGGTGCAAAGGAAGTGAAAATCTTCGCTCGAGCACCGAAAATAGTTACAAGATAGAGAAAGGTGCAAGGACTGTGAAAAAGATTGCCCAAGCACCAAAAAGTAAAAAAAACCTAACTCTTGGTTTGAAAGGAGTCAAAAAATTTAAACTCGAAAGTCGAGCCTATCATCACCTACCTGGACTAGGCAAGATCAGAGACCATGTGTTAAGGACAACTTCAAGATTGTCTCATTTTATGTGCTTGAAACACACGGGCCTAGGAAATGGACTGGTTTCGTAGGGGGGTTGTCCGTGGATCGAACGCTGCTAGATTTTTTGATAACATAGTAAATAGTGTATGGTGATGCTCATGAATCATCAAACAAGTAGATATGAGGATCATTATTTTCCTCCAAAAAATAATCTCTATCCCAACATATGTTATCATAATTTTCTAGGTTGATTCTTGCATGTTTTTTTCTTATGACTCGTCTTTTCTATAACATATATATTTATTCTTGGTAATCTTTTGTAGTCCTTACAAACACATTATCATTTGGTGGCACATTAGTTATTTATTTCTTGGCCCATTATATTTCTTCTATGACATGGTAAGTGTGAGGGAATATTTATCATTTATGCAATACAACACTTTCATTTGGTACCCATGTGTTCTTCTTGGCACTAAATTTATTTTTGTATTACTAGATTGTAATTATTTTTTGTTTATTTCTTTGGTCTATGAGTGCTTTGGTCACTAACCTTGGGTTTGGTAATTTGAGTTTTTTCATATTTTGTAGGATATGCTTGTAATTTCAACCTCTTTTGAATTCTTTCTAATTTATCCTTGAATGTGTCTTTTATAAATCATGGATAATATCATCCCTCTCATAGGGCACACTTTTTGTTATTTTCATAAAAGTGTCCAATGTAAAGTGACTAGAAATGTATATTGGCTTGTAATGATCTCTTTCAAGTTTGGAAACCTTTATTTTGCATATAAATTTTACCCATTGATGCAAAAGAAAAGGAATAGCTTTACATTGTTTATCTATGGTCCCACATAATACACCAATTCTATTAAATGATGTTATGAAGTGAAAAAATAATGCTAATCTTTTGGACCCACTCTTAATTGTAGAATAATTCATCCCAATGTATTGATTCACATGCCATTATTCATATTCAAAGAAATACTATAATTTGAATATTGTTGATGCCTAATGTGAGTAGTGAAAAATCTCTTCAATACAAATATTATATTAGCATGTCAAATTGACAATGGATTAGTCATGTTATATATATTTGAGACTA
Source organism: Sequoiadendron giganteum (assembly GCA_007115665.2). Taxonomy (NCBI): domain Eukaryota; kingdom Viridiplantae; phylum Streptophyta; class Pinopsida; order Cupressales; family Cupressaceae; genus Sequoiadendron; species Sequoiadendron giganteum. The sequence goes on from CM021103.1 coordinate 204,158,125, forward strand.
CCATGCACATATGATGGACCATAATAATTCACTTTTGGTATCTCCTCATTAGAAAATGTAATCAATGATATAGGAGGAGAGGAATAAAATGTAGTGTTGGTCTCAATTGCACCCATAAAATTTTGTAAATGTGATTTATCTTGATGCTATGTATGGTAACCATCCCTAGAGTGTCCTCATCCATAGTATTATAATTTTGTACCCCAATATTATTTGTGTGGGAAATAAATAGATTAATAAAATTCCTACATACCTATATGTATGTGAAACAAAAGGATTGGCATCATCATTAAAAAATTTAATATGGATCATGTTATTGTCAATAATAACATGTACTGTATATATTAGACCACACATGACTATGTAGTATACCCTTTAAATTTATAAAATTTACAAAATAATTTCTCATTATAACTTCTTGGAATAGGCTCAATTGGATCCAATGGATGTATCAAAGGAAAATTAATCAAATTAGCACTCAATATCTACTTTGAAGCACATCAACCAAAGATTCTTATAATTTTATAAATTTTTACAATAATTTTATTTAAAGTAAGGAAAATAGGAAGTGCTGGCAACTTCACATTTTTCTTCAAATCATCACCCTTCAAAAAGTATTTAACTTTTGAATTTTTCATGGATAAGAGGATTTAGATGAAGATCCATATTCAAATGTGTTAGATGATTATTATTTTTCTTGATATTTTTTAAATAAGTACACATATCTCTAAAAGATAGAAAAATACTCATATATACATTATTCTTAATGATCAGAAGAAGTACCATAATAAACATAACTTGAATCTAATCCTAATAAAATTGATGCTAGGGTTCGGCACATGCAAATTAAAAATGAATAACACAATCATTAGTAGGATCAGTACTTTAGGGTATGTGCATGGAAATGGGGGACCAAAAGTGGGTCTTAAGTGCCCATTTTTTTGAAATTAAAAAAGAAAATCTAGATAAGAAATTGAAGATAGTTACACTCAAAATTTAAAATGCAATGTTATGCCCCTACCCCTATACTATGAATAATGTTATGAGTAGCTAGCTTGTGATTATCTTAAATCTTAATTAAGTTAATTATCCTTATTATAATTTTATTTAGTTATTTAGGTCAGTTGAAGGCTTATATAGGGTTATCTAGACCATACTAGGTGATATCAATGGCATAAGTATGGTATATATAGGAGGTATAGGTAGGTCATATCATCATGTTGAGTATTATGTTCTTATTGAAGAATATTGGAGGTATCCCCCTCAAAGTGGATTAGGAGGTTGCCCCTCGAAGTGGCATATTATTCTCAAGTATTTTTAGCATATTTCCTCTTATATATTCTATTGTGCAAGTTATTTCATGACAAGTTGTACCAGAGCATGATCTTGGCACCGTTATGACAAGGCATTTTTTTCAATTCTAGAGGTCATTTTGTGAAACACATATCTCACAGATTTAGGTGAATTTTTGTCTAATTTTTATAGGATTTTTTAAGAACATATTGGAGCAGCTACTGTCCAAATTGTAAATGAATTAGACTAGAATTGACGGTTTTGTTATAGAATTATATTTTCTACCCAATTTATTTATATCTTCCAAATGCTACATAATTTTTCCATTATTTTTAGTGTGTTTTGGAAGAAGTAAGAGGGGATCCTACAATAAATATTTCAGAATCATTGGATTATAATTAATTGATTTATAAAAGAACTATGGTTTCTAACAAATTCACTCTCAAGGCTACAAAACACCTAATTTTTGCTAGATTATTCTCAAAAAGTGCAACTTGGGCCTTGGTAAGTAAAAAAATATTAGATTATTTTGACTTTATTTGTGCGATTAATTGAAAATTTATTATTTTACAACTTATTCACAAAAATATTAGCCACAAAAAAGAAGAAAAAGAATAATAACAAGAAGTAGAACAAGAAAAACAAGAAGAGAAAGAGAAAGAACAAGAACAAGAGCAGGAGAAAGAGAAAGTGAAAGAGAAGAAACGTGAATAGGAATAAGAAAAGGAGAAAGAAAATAGCAAGAACATCAAGAACAAAGAACAAAAAGAAACAAAAAAAGAAGTGGAAGTATTTAAAAAGAGATGAAGAAAAAGAAATAGAAAAAGTTAACATTGAGGGATATGCTTTCATATAGAGGAGGGAAATGTTATGCCCCTACCCCTATAGTGTGTATAGTGTTATGATTATTTAGCTTATGACTACCTTAACTCTTAATTAAGACTTATTATCATTATTATGTTGTTATTTAGTTATCTAGGTCAGCCTCAAGCTTATCTAGGGTTATCTAGATCGGCTTGAGTGATATCTTAGGCATAAGTATAGTATATATATGAGGTATAGGTAGGTTATTATAATAATGTTGAGTATTGTGTTCTTATTGAAGAATATTGGAGCTATCCCCCTCAAATTGGATAAGGAGGTTGCCCCCTCGAAGTGGCATATTATTATTGTTGTCAAATAGATTGCACCCGTATGCTTGAATAACTAAATCCAACAATCTGTTGAAACATTGGAACTAATTCTAGACTATGGGTATCCTATAAGGAATTAGACCTCCAGATTATAGGTTGGTTCCTATGAATTTTTCGGATTAATACTTGGGTAACTTGTTGGGAAAAGGATAAAGACTAAAACTAAAATTTGAACGATGAAACTTAACTATGGTGATGCACCGAAGAATTCAAAATGTAGACTTAACTCACAAAATGATTATTGACTATTTTGATTCGTACAACATGATCCAAAAGCTCAAAACACTTGAATGATTTAAACATAGGCTTTTAAAAGAAGCAATCATAGAAGGGAAATATGATTCCCACAACTAGATTGTTTCGATTATTGATTAGCACAATATTTAACCAGTGGATTTAAACTTGGATGCATACAAAAATTCATTAAGGAGACAAAAATATTTAAAGGTTTCAAAAACTGCAAACACAATAATCACTTCAATCAATCCTGCATGACAATGATGCTTGAAAACTTGAAGGTGGATTCTAAAAAGATGGTAATGAGAGGAGTCTTTCTGCAAAAATACACTAATTGACCTATAAACTTGTTGTATTAATCTGAAAATAAAGATGAGTTACAAAATAATTCTCTTTGCAGAATGCAAAGGAGAAAACTAAGAACTGAGAAAAACCAGTTAAGTTTTTCCAATATATACAAAAGCCTTCAAAAAGGCATGGAAATAGAATTGAAAGTCAAACTTCAATGAGAGGGTGATAACTCCAAGGCCAAAATACGAGCATAAGCAAATATCTCTAAAAAAAGGAGTCAAAACCATGCAAAAACGAGTGCATGATGGTCCAAACTCACTGTCAAGTCATAACTGAAACATGGAAGACTCAAACTAAACTGGAAATCCCTGAAAAGGTGGATCGAAGAATGCGAAAACCACCACGTTTGTATCAATCCACACAAGTAAAAATAGAAATCCATCTTTTCTTTAAAAATCTCCAAAAAGCTATATTTAGCTTGACTCACCAATGCATAATTTTGCACTTTTCAAAATGATTGTGAGTAAACAAATAAAGTAATTTAAATTAATTACTTTACTATTTAAAACTATTACTCACTTGACTTTACAATTCGTATAAAATAATAAAGTAATTTAAAGAATATTACTTTATTATTTATTTACAATTATTCTGCAAATTGTAAAGTCATGCACATAATATGAAATTCCTTATCACTCCACATGAATATTCAATTCAAATACATTGGTTGAACACTTGTATATTCAGGCACTTTTGACTTAGTAAATCATAGACCATGGGAATCGAATAAAACATAATGATTTTTTCCCTTAAAATCAATAGAAAAAATCAAAGTCTTGTCGACTTAGGGCATGAAAAATACCATTGAACCCTAAACATTACTATCATTTCCACTTATCATTTTCAAGTAGCTTCAAAGGCTCTACCTGGGGAGAGAGGGCGCCGCCATGAACGAGGTCAATTTGCAAATGTAAATGCTCATGCTTCTTCAGATTTCTTCTCTATTTTGGCTATCCCTTCTCTACAACTCGAGGTAAGTCGAATTCATGGTCTTCTGATGGTCTTTCACTCTATTTTGAGAGAAAAAAACAAAAAAACTATCAGGTCACGACCATTATGCTTTATGTCTGATTTTCCTTTTTTATGGTATTTCTATGCTTTAAGCTTAGGCCGCCATGCTTAGGGTTTGAGCTTACTCAGCTTAGCTTGAGACATCATTCGAGCTATCTTCAACCTGCATTTCCAATAGATTTGGCCTTTGCTTAGTTCCTTAGAGAAAATTGTTGACCTTGAAGGCAATGGGCCTTGCATTCTTCCAACATTCCTACACTTTCCTTTGCTTTCCTGTAATCACCATTACTTCACCTGGCCGCGACCATGTGCTCTATTTTTTCTTACTCTAAGGCTTGGTTTGTGCACACTGAGGGTGCAAAACTATTACCATTTATGTATTTGATATTTTGGTGATGGAAAACTAGAGTGACCTGGCTGTGGTTTGTTCACCTTCTAGGTTTTTGTTTAATGGCACAAAATATTGTTTTGTCGACCGCCATTACTAGGATTCAAGTTGAGCCTTTTCGTGAAAAGAAATAACTGTAGAAGAATCTCAAATTTTTGAGCTCTGTCTAGATCATTTTTTTGGAACTTGTATATACCATATTTTTTCCTTTTCTAGGACTACGGGTTATATGTAGAAACATGAAATTTTTTCTATTTAAAATACATGGTCGCCATGAAGAATTATGCCCTGGATATTTTATTAATAATCTCTGCTATGCTGCTGTTCCATTTTGACTGTACTTGGTGGTTTATTGTGACTAGAAACTATGAGTTTCCTTCATTTCATTTAGCTTTGTAAGTTCAGCATATTACGATTATATCAAGTATAGATGTTGATTGTATCTTATCATTGCAATGGAACTGTTTGGTTCAACATTATCTCCTATTTCATTTTGTTCAGTGTTGAAAAACTGATTAGTAGCTACTCTTGTCAAACTTTTGTGTACTTGACAGTGCTGATGTCCGTTCCCTTTTTGCCTTGATAAAAGTCCTTTGTTGATGCTGTGAATAAATCAATGGCTCTCCATCACTCTCCATGTAATATGGTGTCTCAAAATGGTGGTGTTTTTTTGAAAATGAAATCATGCCTTTCTTATACTGAATGTTTCTAATCATCATATTTCATTTTCTTGCATGCTTATATGATCTTTACACAACTTAAATTCCTTTTGTTCCTCCCCACACCTGGCACTTTTCATGCAATTATCATTTAAGCAGGAGCTTTATAGATGGAAGATTTGTTCTCAAATATGTAAAACAACTCTGACCTGGAAAGCATGATTTGCTACTTTGAAATACGAGATCATTTACTGCGTTGTTAAAACCATAATACAACCTCTGACCTTGAAAGTGTTTCCAGTGTGAAAGCTACTTAAAACCAGTAATTGTATGATATTTACTGTTGTGTTGTACATGCTCTCGCTCTATTAAATTTTAAAATAAAAATAATAGCTGGTTTTAACATATGTGTGCAAGTACAATTAATCCTCATTATATCATATGAAATAAATTTCAAAACCTCATGAAATAGGTGAGTGCTAATATTCTACTTCATTTTCTCTTCAATGTAAAGAGGCTCGATACTTCATTTAGATGTAATGTGGAAATCCAAAGTAGAGCTGAAAATAGGGGTATTAATGAAATTTATGAGTTCTCACACTGTTTGATCCTTTCTTGACCTGAAGAGCAAAGTTATGTTATATGCTCAAACTATTTTCTTTTGAATCTCTTTAAAATAAAGTTGCTTGTATGATTATAACTTAGTTTCATCAGCTCTTTTAATGACTAATATCCATGTAAATGACTCTCGTGTGTAACTTGAGAGTGTCCTATTTGATATGTCGGGCTCAACCCTTGTGGGAGCACGTTTTACTCCACATCTCTGATAAAATGAACACGAACATAATGAACCTGTTCCCTCACAATGAACAAACATGTTAGCAAAATAAAAGAAACTGAAAGCTTCCTTTTTTTCCTTATGCTCTTTGAATTTTTTTAATCATCTGATGGATGCCTAAATAGATGTAAATTATACTCCTGCTGGCAATGTAAGCATAGGACTGATTTTGATTCATCATTGCATAGAGTTAATCTCTAACATCATTTTTGTTTATCCCGCAGGACAACTCAAAGAGAGCGAAGTCAAGGAACCTGGAAAGCTTCAACAACACCAATAAAAGACATCAAGCATCACAGGTTCCATCATTACAGGCAATGATGAACCACTCTCCCTTCTATGTTTATTTTGTCAACAATTGTATAGCATACAATTTATTTTTGCACCTCTTATTTGATTGTAAAAATCAAAATGAGTTACTCCCACAGCTTGTGTGGGATTCTGGTTCATACATTATGAATAAAACAACAAACATTATGCAAAATTATGATATCATTTTGGAATGCTTTGCATAATATCACTGAAATTTACACTGTAATGAAACAATGCACAATATGAATACTTAGAAGAAATTTTTAACATCTTGTGTACCTTGGCTTGAATTTATAATTCAGCTCTACCTGTTTGAGCTGGTAGTGAAAAATAGGTAAAAAATTGGTGACCTCTATGGAGTTTTCTCCTGCTAAACACCATAGACCAGTTATGTAGCTTATCCATTGGGAATGGAGTCTGTTCTTGTTCATGACCTCCTCAGAAAAACTTTGTAACTCAGCTTCACACAAACAAGCTGAAAGAAACTGCTGCAATTCTATTTATGACAGAATTTGAAACCCCAATGCAATGACTGCACTTTGTTGAAAGTGAAACAAAACTGAATGAAACTAATGTGCAATGAGCACTTATTGAAAGCAAACTGAATTGAAAACCTAAACTACTATGTACAACAACAATGAAAAACTGCTTAATAGCACTGCTTGAGATGGATCCCATTAACGGGGATTGGCAAAACTTCCCCATCCAACCTTGAGAGTGGGAAAGAATTATGCTCTTTCTTTTTCTGTTATAATGTATGGGCCATCTCGCATGGCATCAAACTTAGAATGTTTGCCAGGCCTGCTTTTCAACTCATCCCATTTGAAAACCAAGTCACCTTCGTTGAAGACTCTTGCGACTATTTTCCTGTCGAATGTCTTTTTCATCTGAGAATGATGAATCTGAAGCTTTCTGAAAGCTTCTTTCCTAGTTTCATCCAACTTTGTTAACTCAGCAAGCCTAACTTGCATTGGTTTCTCCTCAAGTAACTCTAGTTCCTTTATGTAGCTCAGAGTTGGAAATTCTATTGAAATAGGCAGTTTCGCCTCCTTACCATAAACCAAAACATATGGTGAAAAACTTGTTGATCATTTTGGTGTAACTCTATCAACCCAAAGAGCTAATTTAAGCTTTTCATTCCATGACCTTTTATTATCTTCAATTGTCTTTTTAATGATCTTAATTAGATTCTTGTTTGTCAATTCTGCCTGTCCATTACCCTAGGGATAATAATTGGACGAAGTGTTCAAATAAATTTTATATTTTACTGACCAATTTGAAAATTTTAAGCCAACAGAGGCTAAAGCATTATCTGAAATAATGGACTTAGGTGTACCAAACCTGGAAACTATGTCTTGATAAAAATTTAAAATTGATGTTTCATTTGCATCTTTTAGAGAAACTACTTCCGTCCATTTCGTGAATAATTTGTTGCTGTTAGAATCCACTTGTGCCCCACACTTGATGGTGGGTTTATAGGATCGATGAAGTGAAGTCCCCACCTTCTGAATGACTACTCAACTTGAATTGGATTTAGGGGCAAAGCTGCTAACTTTTGTTTTCCTGCAAACAGTGAACATTTAGCGCATTTTCTGATATAAGCATAAGCATCCTTGAAAAGTTCTGGCCAATAATACCTTGCTTTCATGATTTTTAAAGTTGCAGTACGTGGTGCAAAGTGACCTCCAGTAGGTTCATCATGGAATTCCTCCATAATTCTTTCAATCTAATCTAGGTTAATACATTTGAGGAATAATCCTTTGAAATCTTTTTTATACAAAACATCATTTATTACTACATAAGGAATTGCTTGTAATCTGTAATACCTTCATTTAGATTTGTCCATACCTTCTGGGAAATCTCCAATATGCAATTAATGGATCATTTGATGAATCCAATCAACTGGAATAGTTGAAACAACATGATCCTCTTCATTATTTACAATTGTGATGACCTCTTCATTGTTGTTCTGTTCATTTTTTGCAAGTTGTTCGCACAGTCCTTTACCTCAGACAAGCTTGGTAACCTTTATGCTGATATCATATTCAATGACTTTGGTTATCTAGCATGTGCGCTTGTCATTTATGTCCTTATTTAGCAGAAATTCATTGACTATTGGGTGAGCTACCAACAAATGTATTTTATTGTTAGAAAAACATATGTCTAAACGTTTTGAGACTCCTTACTACAACAAGCACATGCTTTTCAACAAAAGAATATCTTGTTTCATAATCATGCAAATTTTGATTAAAAAATGCTAAGGGTTGTTCAAGTCCCTGATCATTCAGCTGATAAAGCATGGCAGAAACTATATCAACACTACCAAACACATATAATATGAAATCTTTATCAAAGTTTGGATTTATTAGTGTTGGGGCTGCTGCAAGTGCCTCTTTAATTTGCTTGAAACTATTCTTACCCTCCTTCGTCCAGCTGAACTGCATGTTTTTTCTTCAGCATGGATGTGAAAGGTTGCAACAACGCTGTAATGTTAGGAATAAATCTCCTAACAAAGTTTATTCTTCCTTAAAATATCTGTAAACCCTTTTTGTGAGTAGGAAGTGGTAAAGCTAGAATGGCTATAACGCGTTCTGGGTCAATAGAAATACCGTCTTTTGAAACAATGTAACCCAACTCTTACCTTCATGAACAAAATAAATACTTTTCTTTGGATTCAAAAATATTTCATATTCTCTGCATCTCTCAAAAATATATCTAAGATGACCAAAATGTTCATTTGATTTTCGTGAGAAAATAGTGATATCATCTAAGTAAACAAGAACAAATTTATTTATCAAACCTTGGAGAGCCATATCCATTGCTCTCTGAAAGGTTGCTCCTATGTTTGACAATTCAAACGACATTTTTCTGTAAGCCATAGTATCCCATTTGGTGGTAAAGGCTGTCTTTTATTGGTCTTCCTCCTTAAACCAATATCTGGTTATAACTTGAATATTCGTCCAACAATGAGAACCTTTCTAATCTTGAAACAACCTATAGTATATGCTCCATTGAAGGTAGTGGATAGTGATCCTTAAGTGAAGCTCTATTTGGATCACGAAAATCAACGCACAATCTTATCTCTCTATTTTTCTTTCTGACGGGCACCAAATTTGATACCCAAGAAGTGTGCTTGATTGGAAATATGATACTTCCTTCAATCAACTTGTTCAATTATGTTTTCATCAAGTGTTCTAGTTTCGGATTCAGGGGCCTTTGCTTCTGTCTGACTGGTTTTGCATTGGGTTCCAGCTCAATTGTATGTTGAGCTAACTCAGGGTTAAAACCCTTCAGATATCCATATTCCCAAGCGAAGATGTCACTGAATTCTTGACAAAGTGAGATAAAATCTTGATGTTCCTCCTTTGTAAAAACTTTTCCAAGCTTGAGAAGCTTGTCTTTAAATATTTCTATCGGTTCATAATGTTCCTACTTCATTGTGATACCAGATTTATCTTTTCTAACTTGGTCATTAGTGTTAAAAATGGACTCAAGAGTCACCAAAGCCTTTGGCAGTTTATTAGACTTCAATTGCATAATTTGATCACCATATTGCTGATCAAACTTGCGCTGGTTTCCAGCAAAAAACTCTGCCTCCTCCATTAGAAAATGGCATATCTGTTCATCACGATCAAAAATCTACCAGCTTACATTATTATCAGGTATTGAAGTTCTAACAACTACCTTCATATATTGCTGCACTTGCACATTATGAGCTTCAACTGGGATGTCAAATTGTGATCCCATGGCAACAAGCTTATCAACATGCTTATTCTGATTTCTGGGTATTGATTACAGATTAATGCATTGAACTCTTCAATCAAGTCCCAAACATGATGCTTATACAGTTTCAGCAAATCATTTTTCGTTAAATTCATATTTCTAACCTGATTTTCTATTAATTTAGAGTCACCAAACACCTGTAAACACCTAATCTTTCTTTTTTTGGCCCACTCTAAACCGTGTATCAACGCATCGTACTCATCAACATTATTATAACAACTGGAAGAAAATCTGAAAGTTAAATAATACCTATCATTTTTAGGTGATATGAGCACTGCTCCTCCACCAGCACAAATTTTACTCTTGGATCCATCAAAATACAACTTTCAAAGCTGATCAGTTTGTTGTTCTAACTCTTTTTCCTCCTTGACCAGATTTGGAATGGTCATACTGGGCTCTTGAATCATATAAATGTCCAAACCTACTTCGTCCATGAGACTAAATGGGTCAATCTCATGATTCTGGTTTGCCCACTCATCTAAATTTATATCAGGTATGCCTTCTATAGGTATAGTGGGGTCGAGGGTTATAAATTGATCCTCCTGATCATGGAAAACTAGGTTTGTGTTTATAGGATTTGGCACATAGGGCTCGATATGGTCTTTGGCCAATGGTTCTGACTTAATGGTAACTCTGGTACCGTATCTGGTTCTGAAAAACATGTGAGACTAGTCTAAGGACAGATAACCACCCAGCTTTGCAGTGAAATCTCTAGACAGAAAAATGACAAAATAAGGTGGGAGATCAATAACATAAATGTCTCATGGTACTTGAAAATTAGGACAAGCATGCCATGCAAGGGGCAGATTTTTGATAGCTCCTACAAACTTAATGGCTATATCATCTAATTGAACTACCCCTTTTGACAATGGCTCATACTCGAGACCTAACTTGTCTACAATTTATTTAGGCATGATTGAGTTGCTAGCTTTTGAATCTATCATGCAATTATGCACTATGCTATCACCAATAATTAGACTAACATAAAAAGGTGGTGGTTTTACCTCTTGAGTTGACTACCTCTTTTTGTTGTCTGAACTGTTAGCAAAAACTCTTGGTTGTTCTTTGGTTGTTTCGTTAGAAATGGAAATTTGTGCCAAAGCTTCTTGCAGACCTTCTTTTTTCCCAGGTAAGTGTAATGCATCTAACATGGTGATGCTAACTGTTTCTTTCTTCATATGATCAACGATGTTAAAAATGGGAGAGCTAACCTTATGCTGGGCTTTAGGAACAACAATTTCCTTTTGCACTGGATCTGGTTGAGTTCTTTGCTGCTCTTTAACTGGTTCAACTTGCTTTTGTTGTTCTTTAGCACTGTCAGGTTGCTTCCTTGGTAAAATTTGAACATTTGGTGAAGAAGGAAGTTGTGACTGGTCTTTATCAACTATTGGAACTTGAAATTTTTGCTGAACAACTTGTTGTTTAACTTTATCAGCTTATTGTTTGTCACTTTTAGCTTGTTGTCTTAGATTTTTCGCTCTTTTCTTGGACCTTGTGTTCGTTGCAATAGACGTATCAGACTGATTTTTACCTTGTAACTAATTTACTCCGCAAAATTTGTTGCCTGGCCAATTCATCATGGTGACATCCATATCATATTGTTGTGTTTGATCATTCTGATCATTGGCATCTTTTGCTATATTTTATGTTGCAGCATATGTGCTCTGTACCATCAAAGCCTGATTAATAATGTCATTCACGCAAGTAGCCTGATTGTGAGGCTGATTACATGGATAACACCATACATAATCATGTGCTAAATTGTTCTAAATTGGAATGAGTTCTTTTGATGAGTTGGCAGCTTGCTGGTTTTGGTTATACGATGGCCTAGGATTAAAATTCCTACGTTGTCCTGGATTATCAGCCTGATAGGGAGGTTTGTTAGGCTAAAAAGGTGCTTGGTAAGGCCTATAATTCTAGTTTTGTTGTCTTTTGAGACTGACCAAGTCATTGCTAACAATGTACAATAACTTTTCCATCTCTTTTTTATTACCTTTCAGCTCTAGGAACTCAGATTGTGCTGGAAAAACACTATTTTGGACAACTGGCTGATAGCCTAAGGCTGGTTCTGCTGGAATTGAGGCAATTGGTGGAAAATTAATTGGCATCAAGGGGTGAATGTCTGGAAATATAGGCATAGGTGGCCTTGGTGCAATTTTACCAGCCTATATAAGGTTGTTCTCTACTCTAATAGCAATATCATAGGTTGTTGGCAGTGTCAAACCCCCCATTGACTGGATCATTAAAGCTATGTCACTATTTAATGACCTAAGGTAATACAAAAAAAGAATGATCACGAGTAGGTCTTACCATTACTGGAATCCTATTCCAAGTTCATTGAAACCTAAAGTTGAAATCCATCATCTATTTTGGGAGCGCTCTCTTGATAGTCATCATTTGTTCAACTAGAGATAGATGATCAGACTTGTCTGAAAATTGCTTGCTTAGCTTGTCTCCTAGATCATCCCATGTGGCGATTGTATTAATTGGTAAGCCGCGAAACCATTGAAGCACTTTGCCTTTGAAAGATGTTGCTAGTAGCCTCAACGCGATGTTCTTTTGTGTAACATGTGTATGTTAGGAATAAGGTGTCTCAACCTTGGATAATTCCTATTCTTATTATTTGTTTTGTAAAATGTATTTCTTGCAAATAATGTAATTAAGTGTGAGTGTACATGTCTAGTTTGCATGTTGATGTGTCACTCCACTTAATGTGTCGGCATCTTGAATTGTGTGTAAGGAGATCATGGCTGAAACGGTTATGACGGATTCCTATGACACGTAAGAGCTATGTCTGGAAGATTCAATGATAGGTGAAGACATGTGGCAACTGATAAAGTTGAGTACTGTACACTCTTCCACGATAGTGGGGTTCGGGGCATCGCCCCGAAAAAAATTTTCGAGTTCCTATTTTCTCGGAGAATGGTAAAACCCTAATACAGTTATCTTCGGAAGTTGCCCTAAAAGGGAAGCGCATGATATAAGCGTTTTTTAGGGTTGCGAAGATTTGTGATGTGAGTGTATTGTTGGAACGTTTTTTCATGCTGCCGCATTTTGTCTTCAAGAGTTGGAAATCTCCTGAAAGAACTTGCATTGCAAGTGTGTTGTAACCGTTGTGTTGAAGATAATACATTGTGCAGGTTTTGGAGTGCTGGGGTTTTTTACCGAAAGGTTTTCCCCAGGGTAAATCATTGTGTCATTCTTCATTTTCTGTATGTATGGTATATTGCTGCAATATCTTTGTTAAGTAGATTAACGAATCTGAAATTGTAAGGGTTTAAAACGAATTTGCACCATACTTTCCTTAAGAGATTAGTGTAGGAAGCTGTTTCCGCACCTGACTTTCCTTACAGTGTAGACACATGAAAATGACCTAGACCCACAGGCTCTTCTTCTAACCCTAATTAGGACATTTTAATTATGTCCCTAACTCACTTCCAATTATTAATTAAATAATTCTTAATTATTTAATTAATTCATGTCCCTTTTTATTCTTCTTGATTATTAAATAAATAATTTTTATTTATTTATCTAATGTGTCACTAATTGTCTAAAGTCCTCTTATAATTAAATAAATTTCTTAATTTATTTATTTTATATGTCACTGATTAAAAAGTCCTCTTATAATTAAACAAATTCTTTATTTTATTTTATTATTGCCACCTTCACATTTCCCTCATTTTAAATAAAATCATTTATTTAAAATAATCCCACCACCTAAATTAAATAATTTTATTATTTAATTTCTCCTATCACCTCTTTTATTGTGCTCATTTTTAAAAAATCTTATTTATTTAAAATAAGTCTCCCTTTCTAAATTCCCTTTAGTAAATAATTTAAATTAAATTATTTACTGTCACATAACCCCACCCCTTTTGAATTAAAATAGTTTTTAATTCAAAAAGTCAACATCCCCTCTTGAATTAAATAATTTTAAATTATTATTTGATTCTCCAGCAACTTCGTTTTGTGTGCCTTGTCACATGCATTGTCAACCCTTGATTTGATTTTTCTAAAAATCAATCTTGTCCATTCATTTTGAATTTAACCTAATGTTGCCCTAACCCTAATTGTGGGTTGCTTTATTGAATCTTGTCCACAGATTCTAGGGCACTTGTCAATCTTTAATCTCATCCATCCATACAAAATTGCATTTTCTATAAAATGTCAATTTTGTCTTCATTTTGAGATCCCTGACTATCCATTATTATCTCTCTCTTATATCATCTTCCATTGTCATATTTTAGAGATCTCTTATCATCTTCCATTTTTAATATCTTTAGCATTGTTATTCTCATTTATCATAGCATATTTAGGATTTCATTTGACATATCTTAGACATTGTAGATGCTTACTAGTTGCAGTAGGGCATAGTATTGCATTTAGTTGCCAAATCCTTCAATATTTGCTTAGGGCTTGTCATTTCTATTGGCCTGCTCTTCTTAAATCTGAGGGCAAATAATTTATTTTCAGCAAATTAAGAAGGTGTAATGAAGGTTAGTCATGGAGGATGAAGACAATCTATGAGATTGTTCATCTATTCCTTTGCACTCCATTACCTACTTTGGGTTTTTATATTTATGCATATTACATTGCTAAACCTAGAAAATTCTCATTGTTACATTGGTGAACGTGACATATTTTGACAAATTTTAAAGATATTTGGAGTTGGATCCTTTTTTTTGTAGGTTTTGTTGGCTTTTTGTTGCAAGTTTTGCATCATTTTGGGGACAAACCCTAGTTTTCAAAGATTTGACCATATCTCTCAAATGGTTGTGCATTTTCTAACAATTTTTTTATTGAAGGTTGGGGATAATATCAAGAGCTTCCAATACAAAAATCAGTGTTTTTGGACTTGTTTTCCATTTTTAATAATTTTCATTGTTATTTTAATGAAAAATTAATTAGGAGAGCACATTAGCGAATTTTTTGGATCTATTTACAGTTTCAGAAAGCTCTCTCAATTTCAATAGGGGTCTACTTTTAATGTGTTTAATTTTCTTGCAGAATAATTTGACAAAAAACAAATCTTTAAAAATTAGGGTTGATTGACTTATATGTCACACAATTTTGTAGATCTATTTGTAAATTTGTTTCTGCAGGTTTGGAATGATGTCAAGCACTTGCAGTAAAAAAATTAAGTTTTTTGAAGCTGTTTTCAATTTTTAATAATTTTTTTATGATTTTTCATAAAAAAATAATTTTGGATGCAAAACAGTGAAGTTTTCAGATTTCTTTACATTTTTGGAAAAATATTTAAATTTCAGGAAGGGTTTATTTTTTGTGTTTTTACTTTTGATGCAAAAAACTAGTTCCAAAAATCAGATTTATGTTGACTAGTTAACCCTCTGATATTAGTAATCAATAATAGAAGTATCCTCTCCCCTTGCGCACTTGTGCGATCCTGGGTGTAAGAGAAATTGTTATTGACTCTAGGAATTGGGCTTGCACTAGGTCAAATAGGGTTAGGGAAACACTCTTTCTCTGTTTAGTAGCTTAAAGATTTTGGGTTACTAATTTTTTCTTTGCAACTTGTGGCAAGGAGTCTAACGATGTTTACTTGTTCATTTTATAAATCTTAGACAAACTTGCATTTTACATTCATGGGTTAAAATAAACATGCATGCATACTCATTGGGCTAAAAAGAACACAACTTTCATTACAACTCATTGGCTTAAAATGAATTTGCATCTCTTCATAGCATTGGGTTAAAATGAACTTTTAGCTAGCTCACACTACAAACGGTTAAAATGAACCCCATGTTTTAACAAATACTACAAACGGTTAAAATGAACTCCATGTTTTTTTTATGTTTGTCAACACATTTCAATTTGGGCTTAAAATGAACACCATGCGAGTGTGAGTTAGGATATTCATGTTTTCACTTCTTGTTTTTAAACAAGGATCGATTAAACTATGAATATTCTAATTTGCTTTTGTTGAACCTCAAAACATTGAGCCTGCTTTGCTGGGAAAAATTACTCACTCTAAAGTGACTCAAACCGGGAATGCGCTAAATCCAAGCGACGCCCAACCGGTATATAAATTTTAATGTTAAGGAAAACTTAGCATTACAAAAGTTCCCGCGGACAAGCAATTGATTCCCGAGTACCCTTGTGGTGCGTCGAAACTTGTAGAATGTAACCTCTGCAGACTGGGATGATAATGCCTCTCGCATGGCCTTTTGAACGGGTGCCCGAATTAAATCCTTTGTTTTAGCAAGCCAAAACCTTCTATTCTTTGGTACAACAACGGTCGTTGTGATGACACTCGCACCTACGCAGTTCTTAGTAGAGATGATCAATCTGCCATGGGAGTTTCATGGAGGTTGGAAGCTTGGTTTCCCTGAGAAGTGAGTGCATTGTAAGGGGGAGCCTGTGGGGCCAAGCTTTTGAATTCATTCGCTAAGGATATGCGGTTAGTGGGATCCAAAAGAATACTGTCCTTACAGGTGCCCGAATTAAATCCTTTGTTTTAGCAAGCCAAAAACCTTCTATTCTTTAGTACAACAATGGTCATTGTGATGACACCCGCACCTGCGCAGTTCTTAGTAGAGATGATCAATCTGCCATGGGAGTTTCATGGAGGTTGGAAGCTTGGTTGCCCTGAGAAGTGAGTGCACTGTAAGGGGGAGCCTGTGGGGCCAAGCTTTTGAATTCATAAGGATATGCGGTTAGTGGGATCCAAAAGAATACTGTCCTTGCAGCCATAAGATTTTGTAAAATGACTTCTATGTGGTTGATTTTCAACACCATGTGTTTTCCGATTGTTTTCAGACAATTCCAACAAATAAACATCAAACTTGCCAAAATATGAAACAACTTTGCCAACTGAAGCAAATCTTTGCAATCGACCTAAAATTTTGTCAAATCACTTCCTGCAAAGCATTTGCCATTATGAACCACATTTGTCAAATCAAGTCCTCAATTTTGCACACTTTGGGATAGGAAAAATTTCCTTTCTTTGTCAAACCATTGTCTCAAAAAGTAAATTGTCATTGGACCGAGTCAAACAAATCAGTCCTTAGTCATTATCCTTTGGTGAGCTACTTCCAACTCATAAGTCTAGTGTAGAAATATCACTTTGTCATTTTATCATCTTGTCCTTCAAACTAGTCCTTTGAAAATCCAAATCGAGACATTGGCCAAAATTTGAATGCTTAAGTGAACCTTTCCTAGAAATCATTTGACATAAGGCATCCTCTTTTATCACTTTTCATTGTCACCTTGCATAAAGCATAGCCTCATGCCATCCAACATCATGTCTTCAAGTCACTATGGCATGTTTGCTAGTAAAATTGAATGCCAATTCATTAGTAATGGTCAAGCACAACTCGCTAGGGAATTAAAAACAATATACCTCCAATCCAAGTCCAAATTTACAACCCCTAGCCCTCCATCCATCTATCCATCTTACCAACAATCCATGAGTCCTAGTCCTCTATCCATCTACTATCAAGATTCCCCTAACACCATCCATGGCACTAAGTCACAACAAACCTCCATTGGTCATACCCACCCTAACTTTGAAAAGGGAAATCAACCATCCATCAATCCAAACCAACTATCCACTTCATATCCTAGTCCTTCATTCACATCATATCCTAGTCATTCATTCACATCATATCCTAATACAACATCCATGTCATATTCTAATCCTCCATCCACATCATATACTTGTCATGCATCCATGTCCTATTCTAATCCTTCATCTCATCCTAGTCCATCATCCCTCAACCAAGTCCAAACCTCCACGTCATATCCTAGTCCATTACACACCAATCCATTTCGAGACACTCCATGTTTTCATGATAACACATCTAGTCATGGTCTCCAAAGTCCCATACCATTTCATAAACTTGAGGATACATGTCAAATGAAAAATCCAAAGCACAACACTATAACATCACCATCATGTCAAGATCAAAGTAGTCCATCCAATGACCCTATCTTTAAATCTATCCAAGACGTCCTCCTAGACAATCATGGCATACCAAATACACCTATCGTTGGTCAAGAGTCCATCCAAAACTATGTCATTCAAGATGACCCTATCCTTGGTCAAGATCTTATTTCCAATCATGAAATTCAAAATGCACCCATCTTTGATCAAGACACTATCTTTGATCAAGACATCCAAAATCATCCACTCCTTGACCTCTATGTCATTGATGATGAAACACTTGAAGATTATTCCATCCAAAATTCAAGTATTAACACTCCCCAAAGCGAGACACTTGCCTCCATGGGACACATAGATGATCTACCACTAGAACAAGAGTCTTCTAGCATGGACATATTTGCAAATGATCAAGCTATAGCAGAATTCAGTGGGCTCTATGAAAATGACCATGAAGACGGTTTTGACATAAACTTGGAAGCACCAACAAAATCATCAAAATCTGACATGTCATAAAATCAAGCCGAAGATATTAATCAAAAATCTGTCCAACATGTCAATGAAGCTACAACATCCTATCAATTAGGATCATCTATCTTTTTCAGAGCAGGCTTCCTTATAGAGGAAAAAATTTCAAGCATTAATTTCCACAATAAAGATGGGTTAGAATCTTGCTTCCAAAGTAACAAGTATCGCATCGCTAACAAAATCTGTTAGAACATGCATTATCAGGGAAAATGATTAGGCCTACATGAGCAAGGAATTTTGGAACCCGTTCAAGTTCAAGCACATTATGGACATCAAGGTCTTGGATATTCATCAGTCAGAAAATATAATGATGTTAATGATACCTCCTTGATATTGGGGGAAAATTTATCCACTACAAACATCAAAATGGATGTCATGAGTAGTCCTTGTCATAAGATTTCTGCCAACACTCCTATCCACACCATACACCGTCATTCCAACATGAATAAACCTTCCATTTGGAACCAACAAAAACAAAATTATTACAAATCGAAAGTTCAAAATCACATGTCAAAGGCCATGGAATCAATCAACAATACAAGTGGACAAATGAAATTAAAATGGATCCCAAAGAAACATGGATCAAGTCAAGAAAATATGCCAAATTCAAAAGTCAATCAAAATGTGGAGCCATAGCACAACAGGACTCCCACATACAATACATGTCCACCTCCATCAAAATGGCCATCAAGCAATACATATAAAAATGTTGGTTCCAAACACTATCCTAATAAAAATTCCCAACTTCATCATCCAACACCCCAAGTTTGGAAAATAAAAATCAATGCATCCAAACATCCAACTAACCTATCCACGTCTACCATCATCCATCATAATCCTACATCTCACCTGAAGTCCAAACATCCCATGTCACAAATCCATAAAATCTTGGCAGAAACTCTTTATCATAAGGACTCTCATGGCACTCTATCGCGATGTGCATATTTTGGTAAGGCCAACTCTAGTATCAAAAAGGATCACAATGACATCAATCAGGTATATGCAAGCGCTATCATCCTGACAAGGCAACTACTTCATAAAGGTCATTATTGGCATGTCATGGCACCATTCTCTACATCAACACCATCAAAGGCTTAAGCACAGTCAGTGGTTATCTAAAGCATCAAGGCTATCCGACAAAAATGCAAAAATACAAAAAAATTGAAAAATCAAAAAAATCATCCCTTGATGAGAACCTGGAAAACAGGCGTCTTGGTGACACCAAAAAAATTAAAAAATATCAAAAATAGTAAAGAGAAAAAATTCATCCAATAGTGAAAACCATTCTTATGGCGCTTTGGATAAGTACCATGATGAAAACCTGGCAAGCAGGCACCATGTGTAGAATAAATCATCTATTTGGACCATTACACTTGGGGGCAAGTTGTCTCATCTCCCATGCCCTTCACATGACATTTCCTATGACATTTCCATCTACCCATCTAAACCTTATCGTGTCCATCCATTGTCCCACCTATTTTGATTTTGACAAAGATTGGGGCAAAAACACAAATCATGCTTTGGAATTTTTTTTGACATGTCTATCTTCTAGTCATACCTTAGTCATTGAATATCATGTCATTACCTTCATAGCCTCATTTTCGGTATGCAACATCATCCTTGGAGACCATATGATAATTCTCCTAGTCCAAGCCATCCATGTCTCCTATATTTTACATAAGCCATCCATTGTCCTTTTATACCTATCACCCATCTTGGTTTCCCTTGTCAATGGTCTAAAGATCCCTCATCATCCCATCTAGTCCCCATCAAGTCATTCCAAATGCAAAAATATGGAAAACGTGGCCCATCATCCAAAACATTCCTTGGCTTTGTCCCTGGCCCTGTTGCGGACTTTTATCCTCTTGTCATATCATTGTCATCCTCACATTGTTTTGGGATGTGTCCTTCCCATGTCAAACAACGTTGTCATTGTCATCATCACTTGTCAATCGGTATTTAGCTTGACTAGCAACAAAATCATGGTTGTCCTTGGATTCATGTGCGTCGGCATCATTCACATGCATTTGTCACAATTTTCGTAAAACATCAAAAAGTTATAAAAATTCAAAAAGGTCCAAAAAAAATCTTAAAAATCTGAAAAAAGTCCTAGATAAAATCCTAAAAATCATATAAAGTCTTGAAAAAAAGACCTAAAAATTGAAAAATATCTTAAGAAAATGCAAAAGCATCCAAATCAATGTCAAAATCCTAAAAATAGAGTCAATGCTTGTCCCATCAATCCAATCAGTCATGTCACTCAATCTCTAGTCCATGTTCGAACTATGTTGTCTCTGCGCATTTGCTACGTAGGCAAGATTCATCTTTGAATCCCTGAGACATTAGGTTAGTCCTTCTAGGTTTGTCAAAATAAAATCATGATTCAAACTTTTGTCCTTTGGACAACATCATTGGTCGTGTCGAACTACGAGGTCTCTCAGTGCACGACATAGGCAAGGCCATCAATTGATGGGCCCCTAAGGCCACACCAGGTCAATCCATTAGGGTTCATGGAACAACGTTTTCACACACGTCAAACTACCTTCAAATCATGCAAATATTTTATCTATTCCGAGCAAGCAATCTATCAACAATCTGTTTCATCAGCAATCCTGATCATTTCAGCATATCAATAGTGACATGTAATCAAATTCTATCAAGACAATTGAACCTGGAAAAAATTTGGGGTTCTTCAGATGTGTTCTTCTGAAGAACAACTTTCATCATTTTCTTTATGCTTTTGGATGTGTCCTTCCTAAGCATTGTCCTCATCATTTGGCGTTTCGATGGATTCTCCTAACTCTGAGAATTAATCTCCTAGATATCAACATCATTCAGGATGTGTCCTTCCTGAATTTGATATTGCTCAACAGTTGGCAATCTGGATCTTAAAACACCTAGCAAACACTTGGCACTTGTCTTTAGCCTTTTTCATCATGTTACTAGTTTTTCAACAAGATCCCGACAACACGATTTAGAGAAACAACGATGTCTCATGACATTTGTCTTATCTTTTGACACTCATGTTATTAGTTTCTCAGTGAGGTCCTGACTAAGAGATTTAGAAAAAAAATGACATATCATGATGGTGGCTTTATTTTGTTCTTTTGGCAATCATGTTGCTAGTTTCTCAAGGATGTCTTGGAAACAGGATTTAGAGAAGCAAAGACGTTTCATGGTTTGTCCTTGTCTCTTTTTGCTTGCGGTTGGTTATGATAAAATGACTAGGGCAAATTGTTCTCTTAGTATGAGTCATAATCATCCTTGTTTGTGACTGCTTATCTTACGTGATGGTACAACCTTGCACACCTTGGTTTATGTCATATCATGGTGTTTATTGGCCATTACAATAATCTGCCCAATGATGATTAAAGAGCAATAAATATTAAAGTCTTATGGCAAACATTGAAGGATTTGGTCTAGGAACTAACATGCATCTCATATAGGCATTCCATTCATATCATCATCCATATCTTTTACGAACACTTTCTTGTTCTGTCATCTTCTAGTCTTCTCATCCATTTCGAGAGCACACCCATGTTCTTGGAACCTGTCTGTCCTCCCGAGGGGGCATACCACAACCCTCCTCGTCATTCTTCCTCATCCTATTTTGCACTGGGGCATATGTTTGACTTATTTTCTTTGCCACAATGCGACAAGCTGCATTATAACAAAGAGGGGCAAATGTAGACACATAAAAATGACCTAGACCCACAGGCTCTTCTTCTAACCCTAATTAGGACATTTTAATTATGTCCCTAACTCACTTCCAATTATTAATTAAATAATTCTTAATTATTCATGTCCCTTTTTATTCTTCTTGATTATTAAATAAATAATTTTTATTTATTTATCTAATTCGTCACTAATTGTCTAAAGTCCTCTTATAATTAAATAAATTTCTTAATTTATTTATTTTATATGTCACTAATTAAAAAGTCCTCTTATAATTAAATAAATTCTTTATTTTATTTTATTATTGCCACCTTTCCATTCCCCTCATTTTAAATAAAATTATTTATTTAAAATAATCCCACCACCTAAATTAAATAATTTTATTATTTAATTTCTCCTATCACCTCTTTTATTGTGCTCATTTAAAAAAAATCTTATTTATTTAAAATAAGTCTCCCTTTCTAAATTCCCTTTAGTAAATAATTTAAATTAAATTATTTACTGTCACATAACCCCACCTCTTTTGAATTAAAATAGTTTTTAATTCAAAAAGTCAACATCCCCTCTTGAATTAAATAATTTTAAATTATTATTTGATTCTCCAACAACTTCATTTTGTGTGCCTTGTCACATGCATTATCAACCCTTGATTTGATTTTTCTAAAAATCAATCTTGTCCATTCATTTTGAATTTAACCTAATGTTGCCCTAACCCTAATTGTGGGTTGCTTTATTGAATCTTGTCCACAGATTCTAGGGCACTTGTCAATCTTTAATCTCATCCATCCATACAAAATTGCATTTTCTATAAAATGTCAATTTTGTCTTCATTTTGAGATCCCTGACTATCCATTATTATCTCTCTCTCATATCATCTTGCATTGTCATATTTTAGAGATCTCTTAGCATCTTGCATTTTCATATTTTATCATCTAACATTGTCTTTTGCAGATCATTTACATTGCATGTAGATTTATATTCTCTTGCATTTTAGATTAAATTCTTCAACACTTGCTAGGTCATGTCATAAACTTATTTTGCTCACACAAAGGCTAAGGGCATCCATCATATTGCAGCAAGTAGAGGAGGTTCAATAGAAGTGAGCCATGGAGGAGAGAAATGGGTGAGACTGTTCTAGTCTCATTCCTTTTCTCTTTATTCCTCCTTTGCATTTTATTGATTGATTGATATTATTATTGCATGCATGTTCTAACCCTAGTTCAATCTTGCAAGGAAATATATTTAGATCATTACAACATGGTGAATTCCACACAGCAAAGCCATATTTTTGATATGCTCGATTGGTGTTGTTTGATCTTCGCCAGTGAAAAAGGTAAACTCTTTAGTGCTGCAATAGGAATATCATCATGTTGCGCCAGATTCAATGGGAACCCTCCATTGAATGGTACAAACACATGTGCTCTAGCCATCAGAGCTACTGGTGTTTCGAAATTTGCATTTTGTAAAATAGGTAGAGGTTAGGTAGATTGTTTATAGCTTGGTGAAGCTAAATATGAGCCTTGTTGCCTTGTTGATAATCCGCCTCTCCTTGATATGTAAACAATTGGCTCTTTTCTGAAACTTGGAGAAATCGAGAGGTTTCTTATAGGCCTTTCAAAAATTCTTCTTGTTGTCCTTCCTCTCCTTTTTGGCAAAGACAACTGCAAATACTCGAACGGAGAAGAGCTTCTTCTCATCTGGATGTTTCTCATAAGCTTGCTACTGATCTTCTTTGAATTTGAATACGGAGTCGCCAGGTGCTTGATAATAAATCTTCTGAAAATCTGGTAACCTACTATACATACCAAAATAGTAGCTTGAAAAATTTAATCTGTCCCACCTGGCGTGCCAAAAACTGTTGTCAAACAGATTTCACCTGTATGCTTGAATAACTAAATCCAACAATCTATTGAAATATTGGAACTAATTCCAGGTTGTGGGTATCTTATAAGGAATTAGACCTCCAGATTCTAGGCTGGTTCCTATGAATTTTTCTAATTAATACTTGGGTAACTTGTTGGGAAAATGATGAAGACTAAAACTAAAATCTGAACGATGAAACTTAACTATGGTGATGCACCAAAGAATTCAAAATGCAGACTTAACTCACATAATGATTACTGACTATTTTGATTTGCACAACATGAGCCAAAAGCTCAAAACACTTGAATTTTTTAAACATACGCTTTTAAAAGAAGCAATCATAGAAGGGAAATATGATTCCCACAACTAGACTGTTTTGATTATTGATTAGCACAATATTTAACCAGTGGATTTAAACTTGGATGCATACATGAATTCATTAAGGAGACAAAAATATTTAAAGGTTTCAAAAACTGCAAACACAATAATCACTTCGAGTAGCTTCAAAGGCTTTGCCTAGGGAGAGAGGGAGCCGCCATGAACGAGCTCAATTTGCAGTTGGAAATGCTCACGCTTCTTCAGATTTATTCTCTATTTTGGCTATCCCTTCTCTGCAACTCGTGGTAAGTCGAATTCATGGTCTTTTGATAGTCTTTCACTATATTTTGAGAGAAAAAAACAAAAAAAAAACTATAAGGCCGCAACCAGTATGCTTTATGTCTAATTTTCCTTTTTTACGGTATTTATGTGCTTTAAGCTTAGGCCACCATGCTTAGGGTTTGAGCTTACTCAGCTCAGCTTGAGACCCCATTCGAGCTATCTTCAACCTACATTTCCAATAGATCTGGCCTCTGCTTACTGCCTTGGAGCAAATTGTTGACCTTAAAGGCGACAGGCCTTGCATTCTTCCAATATTCCTACACTTTCCTTTTCTTTCCTATGATCACCATTAATTCACTTGGCCACGACCATGTGCTATATTTTTTCTTCCTCTAAGGCTTGGTTTGTGCATAATGAGGGCACATAACTATTACCATTTTTGTATTGGATCTTTTGGCTATGGAAAACCAGAGTGACCTGGCCACAGTCTATTCACCTTCTAGGTTTTTGTTTAATGGCACAAAATCTTGTTTTGCCGACCACCATTACTAGAATTCAAGTTGAGCCTTTTCTTGAAAATAAAAAACAGTAGAAGAGTCTCAGATTTTTGAGCTCTATCTAAATCATTTTTTTGCAACTTGTATATACCATATTTTTCCCTTTTCCAGGACTGTAGGTTATATTAATTTTTTTGTAGAAACAAGGAATTTTTTTCTGTAGAAATAAGGATTTTTTTCTATTTAAAATACATGGCCACCATGAAGAATTCTGCCTTGGGTATTTTATTAATAATATCTGCTATGCTGTTGTTCCATTTTTACTGTACTTGGTGGTTTATTGTGACCAAAAACTATGAGTTTCCTTCATTTCATTTAGCTTTGTAAGTTTAGCATATTACGATTATATCAAGTATAGATGTTGATTGTATCTTATCATTGCAATGGAACTGTTTGGTTCAACATTATCTCCTATTTCATTTTGTTAAGTGTTGAAAAATTGATTAGTAGTTGCTCTTGTCAAAATTTTGTGTACCTGGTAGTGCTGATGTTCATTCCCTTTTTTCCTTGATTAAAGACCTCTGTTGATGTTGTGAATAAATCAATGGCTCTCCATTACTCTCCATGTAATATGGTGTCTCAAAGTGGTGGTGTTTTTCTGAAAATGAAATCATGCCTTTCTTATACTGAATGTTTCTAATCATCATGTCTTGTAATCATCATATTTCATTTTCTTGCATGCTTATCTGATCTTTACACAACTTAAATTCCTTTTGTTCCTCCCCACACCTGGCAGTTTTCATGCAATTATCATTTAACCAAGAGCTTTACAGATGGAAGATTTGTTCTCAAATATGTAAAACAACTTTGACCTGGAAAGCATGATTTGTTGCTTTGAAATATGAGATCATTTACTGCATTGTTAAAACCATAATACAACCTTTGACCTGGAAAGTGTTTCCAGTGTGAAAGTTACTCAAAACCAGTAATTGTATGACATTTACTATTGTTTTGTGCATGCTCTTGCTCTATTAAATTTCAAAAGAAAAATAATAGCTGGTTGTAACATATGTGTGCAAGTATAATTAATCCTCATTGTATCATATGAAATAAATTTCAAAACCTCATGAAATAGGTGAGTGTTGATATTTTGTTTCAGTTTCTCTTAAGTGTAAAGAGGCTCGATACTTCATTTAGATGTAATGTGGAAATGCAAAGTAGAGCTGAAAATAGGGGTATCAATACAATTTATGAGTTCTCACATTGTTTGATCCTTTCTTGACCTGAAGAGAAAAGTTTTGTTGAATGCTCAAACTATTTTTTTTTAATCTCTTTAAAATAAAGTTGCTTGTATGATTATAACTTAGTTTCAACAAATCTTTTAATGATTGTTGTCCATGTAAATGAATTGCGTGTGTAACTTGAGAGTGTCCTATTTGATATGCCAGGCTCAACCCTTGTGGGATCCCGTTTTACTCCACATATCTGATAAAATGACCACGAACATAATGAACCTGTTCCTGCACAATGAACAGACATGTTAGCAAAATTAAAAAAATTGAAAGCTTCCTCTTTTTCCTTATGCTCTTTGAATTTTTGTAATCATCTGATGGATGCCTAAATAGATGTAAATTATATTCCTGTTGGCAATGTAAGCATAGGACTGATTTTGATTCATCATTGCATAGAGTTAATATCTAACATAATTTTTGTTCATCCCACAGGACAACTCAAAGAGAGCGAAGTCGAGGAACCTGGAAAGGTTCAACAACACCAATAAAAGACATCAAGCATCACAGGTTCCATCATTACAGGCAATGATGAACCACTCTCCCTTCTATGTTTATTTTGTCAACAATTGTATAGCATACAATCTGTTTTTGCACCTCTTATTTGATTGTAAAAATCAAAATGAGTTACTCCCATGGCTTGTGTGGGATTTTGGTTTGTACATTATGAATAAAACAACAAAAATTATGCAAACTTATGATATCATTTTGGAATGCTTTGCATAATATCACTGAAATTTACATTGTAATGAAACAATGCACAATATGAATACTTAGAAGAAATTTTTAACATCTTGTGTACCTTGGCTTGAATTTACAATTCAGCTCCACCTGTTTGAGCTAGTAGTGAAAAATAGGTAACAATTATCAAGTATTTGCAGTATATTCTTATTATATCTCCTATTGTGCAAGTTATTCCATAACATGTAGAAAGAAAACAAGTTGTATTTCTTTGAATCTACTTTCTAAACTACTAATTTATTCTGAAAATGGTGGAAATTAAAGGGTTCAAATAGAGGGAGTGCACAAAATTCTCTTTTTTTTGTCAAAAAAATAACATAGTGTCTAGTGTGCCCCCCCTAAAGTTTTAACTTTTTTTAGCATTTCAAAAATCACTTTGGTAAAAAATTAGCTAACACCATGTAGTTTATGCTTGATTTTTTGGTTAATTTTGTAATGAATATATGATTGTTTACAAAATTTCAAAGTGGACATATCTTGGAAAACAAAAAATTGAGCATGTCCCCACTAATTTTTCCATAAACTAGTCAAAAATTATTTTATTTTAAATGTGCATAGAATAGGGTGAAATTTGTAAAAATGCAAAAAAAAAATCAAATTTTAATGAACGAGTAGATAATGAAACCAAAAATATCACACATAGTTTTTTTACAAAAAATGGAGACACTAGCAAAAGAAATTAAAGATCAAAACATTAAACATAATTTAAATTTAGAAAAAATTACATGGTTAGAAAGCTAAGGAAGAGCTCGATGTTACTATGCTAATTTTTTAACTTGATATTGAAAGTAATGCGGATCGAATGGAGAG
Organism: Sequoiadendron giganteum; assembly: GCA_007115665.2. Lineage (NCBI taxonomy): Eukaryota > Viridiplantae > Streptophyta > Pinopsida > Cupressales > Cupressaceae > Sequoiadendron > Sequoiadendron giganteum. Next base: position 204,186,093 of record CM021103.1, read on the forward strand.
CACACTTGATATTATGGTAGTTTTTTAGAATTTTTAAAAACACGGCTATGGGCATTGATGTATAGTTATATCATTTTCTTCATAATTCACCCAATTTGCCCATTTAATTAAATAATGTTCAATTATTTAGCTAAATTCACTTTATTCTCCTATTAATTAAATAATAAACTTTATTTGATTAATTTATCATAATTTATCATCTTCATACTAATTTCTCTCTTTTCATTAAATAATTCTAAGTTATTTAATTAAAATACTAATTTCCCTCTTTGAAATTTAGTAATTCCCAATTATTTAATTAAAGGTCTTAATTCTTCCAACTTGCACAATTAAATGCTTTTCATAATTGTTTAATTAACTAATTTTCCTCCAATCCTCCAACTTGCACAAAGAATATTCCCTTTTCAAATTCAAATTCTTCCCTCTAATGCAAAATATCTCCAACTTATTTCCATGAAATAAGGGATATTGTTGAGCTCTCATGAATTATGAACCATTGATTCATCCTTGATCCACACTCAATGGATTATGAACCATTAATTAATCCTTGATCCATACCCACCTCTTTTATCTTCTCTCATCCCTTGATTAGCATTTTAATATTGACCATTGATCATAATTCCAAAAATTTATAAAAGCAACCCTTTTCAACATGAATTCATATATTCACAATTCATAGCATCCTTACTCTCTCAAAATTTTGAGCCAACCTTAAGCAATTTGAGAACCTTTTTGTGAATCATCCCTCTTCAACCAAGCTTTTGCAAATGGATTAGGAAAATTTGAGCAATCCACATTCCTACAAGTTCGCATCAATCCACAATGGGATTGGAGGTTTGCTTGTCATTTGATTCAATTGTTAGAATTATATTTCTTTGAGTTTAATTGAATATTTATGGAAATTTTAGTTTAATTTTATTGAGTATGGCTTCTATTTTATCATTATCTTATAGGTTCTTAAATGTTTTAGGATCCAAATGCTTCTATTTTGATGTTAATTGATCTTGTCATATGGTTAGCTTACATGATCAATTAACATCAAAATAGAAGCATTTGGATCCTAAAACCCTTAAGAACTACACGATAATGATCAAGTAGAAGTCAAAATCAATGAAATTAAGCTAAAATTTCCATAAAGATAAAAATAAACTCAAAGAAATTGAATTCTAAACAATTGAATCAAATGACAAGCAAGCCTCCAATCCCATTTTGGATTGATGAAAACTTGTAGGGATGTGGATTGTTCAAAATTGTCTAATCCATATGCAAAATCTTGGTTGAAGAGGGATGACTTACACAAATTTCTTAAATTTCTTAAGGTTGTCTCAAGAATTTGAGAGAGTAAGGATGCTATGAATTGTGAATATATGAATTCATGTTGAAAAGACTTGCTTTTAAGATTTTTAGGATTATGATCAACGATCAAGATTAAAAATGTTAATCAAGGGATGAGAGAAGATCAAAGAGGTGGTTGTGGATCAAGGATTAATCAATGGTTCATAATGCATTGAGGTGTGGATCAATAATAAATTAATGGTTCATAATTCACGAGAGCTCATTAAGATCCCTTATTTCATGGAAATAAGTTGGAGATATTTTGCATTGGAGGGAAGAATTTGAATTTGAAAAGGGAATATTCTTTGTGCAAGTTGGAGGATTGGAGAAAAAAGAGTTAATTAAATAATTATGAAAATCATTTAATTGTGCAAGTTGGAAGAATTAAGACCTTTAATTAAATAATTGAGAACTACTTAATGAAAGGGGAAAACTAGTATTTTAATTAAATAACTTGGAATTATTTAATAAAAAGAGAGAATTTAGTATGAAGATGATGAATTATGATGAATTAATCTAATAAAATTAATTATTTAATTAATAGGAGAATAAACTGAATTTAACTAATAATTGAACATTATTTAATTAAATGGATGAATTATGAAGAAAATGATGTTAGTAAGTGAAATCAAGATGTATGATATAGTCGGGATATTTGTAGGTGTCTACAATAACATTTGCTTCTAAATATCCTGAGATGTTTGACTGAGGCCAGTCTTCCACTCCATAGCTCATATGGTGTCTTATCGGTCTTATGTCTGATATGAACTTTGTTCAAAATGTACACAATAGTCTGCACTTCTTATCTCCAATACATATATGGTAAATTTTCTTGACTCAACATTGTTATTTCCATCTCTTGTACAATTCGATTCTTTCTTTTTGAAACTCTAATTTGTTGCGGAGTCATAAGAGCATAAAATTTCCTCTAGATCCCATGTTCTTCATAGAATTTTTCATACTTGTCAGAAGTGAATTCTCTACCTCCATCTGATCTCAAAACCTTGATTGTTCTTCTGGTTTCATTATCTACTAGTGCCTTGAATGCCTTAAACTTCTCAAATGCTTCTAACTTCTCTTTTAGAATGTAATCCATGTCATCTTAGTGTAATCATGAATGAGCATCATGAAATTATTTTATGCTTGTATACTTTTAGTCCTCATAGGTCCACACAAATCTATATGAACTAAAATCCAATGGTTTTGATGTAGAATACCCCTTAGTAGGAAATTTATTTTTTATTTTTCTTCATGACATGGTTTGCAATTGATAGATTGGGGATTCTTAATATTTGGCATGTCCTAGACCATTCCTCCTAAGCTCATATTCACAATGTCATCAACATTCATATGTCCCAACCTTCTATGCCAAAACGAACTTTCTTCTCTTCCCGCAGTGAGATAACTTTGTCCATTCAGCTTACTGAGATGATATATGTCACTGTCTATCTTTCTTCCTTCCATAGTCAGTTCTCCAATGCTTGATACCTCCATTTCACAACCTTCAACACTAAAACATAGCTTATAACCTTTATAACACATCTAACTGACACTTAATAGATTATGCTTCAATCCTTCAACATACAAAACATCATGTGTCTTTGTCCTACCACCATCAAGACTCAAGGTACCCTTACCAAAGATTTTGGTAATATAATTATTTCCAAGATTCACAGAACCTCCTTCAAATTTCTTGAAATCCATGAACTTAATTTTGTCTTTAATCTTGTGGCTTTAGAAATCGATGTCTATGATCCACAAATTCTTCTCTTTCTGAGCATGTAGTAGATTTTGAGCAATCATTGACTTCTCTAACTTCTTCTTGTTAAACTCCCAAAATACTGAGAGGGGGGTGAATCAAAATTCTCTGAAACCACTTAAACATTTAAACATTCATTCATATTTAATTTTTAGTAAGAAAGGAAAGCATGAAATCAACCATAAACATCACATAACACATGAACACCATATTTTTATGTGGAAAAACCACAGTGAGGATTAGCTCGCAATACATTATAATTGGTTATGAGATATTACAAAATTATTCACTATAGGTGGACTCACTACCTACAAAAAGAAGAAAATATAGAAGAGAGTGTTGGCTCATAGCCTAGATTTTAACTTCTACAATTGCATCTATCATATGCATGAATTACAGTTTCATTGAAGCTCAATACACATACTTTATACACTTCATACATATCCATAGTAACATTTTTCTTTGCTCTTCATCTGTCTTACACTCCCACAATTCACATCAACAATATATATATATTCACATATTCATAATCAAGACACTGAAAATGAACTCACACTTATACTGATTTTATCTCAACATCAATGAGGTCAACCTAATTAGATGTATCATTCAAAATATGCCTTATCAGCTCAACCATACAAATCATATACACTTTGTGCCTAAATTCGAACTTCTATCGCATAAGATAGGTCATGTGGACCTATAATAACATCCTTATAACAAATCAAAACTTACATAGCCTCCACAAAACTCAAAACTTAATAGGTCGGCACCAATAATGAACTAACATCAAAATTCACCAACTATTTATAAAAAAAACATGCAGACCTCAAAGTTTCATGCCACTTGGAATTTAGATACATATGACATCTGTCAACTTTCCCACAAATATGTAAAACTAGATACCAATCCACGGAGAAGTGTGGATTCATCAAATCATACATGTTGAACTAGAAACCTTTGTCACTTCCAAACCCAAACTTTTGTCATTCATAAATTCTTCACCAGAAGCCAAAATAGTGTGAAACTCTAGATTTAAACTCCACTAACATCCAAAAAAATACATGAAAACCACAAAGCAAGATTCCTCAAGGTAGACCAATGTGGACCAAAATATCAGATGTCTTGTACACTAAAAATACTATTTTGATACTTAGTCGAATTTCCACTTCAACTATCTGCACCAGATCAAACCTTCTTTCAAATAAACATTAGATAACCATCTTCAATCATGATAAAGCTATACAAAATTGTTTGCACAATGATCTTCATACTGGATCACAATGTTGACATCAATGACAACATTGTACTACATATTATACAACTTGTAATCATATCCTAGCTCATGTTGTCGGTAAGTATATCAATGACAAAATTCTTATTCTTCCAATAATATCCCCTTTTTGATTGATGACCACATGCCAAAATTAATCTCCAAAACTACTCTCCCCCTTTGACATCAAGGGAAAATGGCACATATATGTTTTGTTCATGTTCCCTCTTGTACATCATTTACAAACACTTTATCGGATTACATGCATACTCCCCCTGATAGATGTATATACGTGCAAGAATGAGAGTAAAAAAATTTTGACCATTTGAATCCCCCTATCTCTACCATTTGCATATATAGAATTAAATCTGAAATGTAGCAAAGAAACTGAAATATATAAAAAGAAATGTAATCAACTAGAAGAGGTATTTCACTCAAGCAACTTCTCAAGATGTGATTGTCGAACCTTCTTCCCTTCTTCTCAACTCTTCTTGGCTAGGCCAAGAATGCAACCCAAAGTCTCAAACTCCATTAGAAGTTCTTCACCATCATCTGGAGTGTTGGGTACCAAATCTAACTTAGTTGCTTTTTCTGCACTCAATAGGGCATTAGAGATAGGTAAGAATTTGGATTCTACCAAATCCTTGAGATTTTCAAACTCCATCATTATCTTCTCCTTTTTAACTTGTAGTTGGAAAAATTGCTCATGCAAATTCTCTATCATAGACCTAGTGCTCCCATCCAGATCCTGTGTCGAATCATAGGCATTGGATGCCTTGTCAATTTGGGAATAAATTGAAACCATCTCATCTTTTATGCTCTTAGTGGAGCTTGGACATTTCATACAAAATTAAAACAACATTTTGGCTTCCACCAAGAAATCATATACTCCTTTAAGATTATCTTAAAATTTGTTGTGTGTGGAGGCACACTTCTTAGTTATGTCAATGAATCTCTTGTCATTCACCTTTTTATCTATCTCTTTCTCCAGTTTCTCTTTCAATCCACTGGTATACTCTTTGAAAGAATCAAGTAGAAACTTTAAATTCTCCATACCAGATAAAGAGTTATCAATACTTACTTTGGGTATGCTCTTTTGTAGAATCTTTACCGCCTCCTCAATGAGTTTTTCACTTTTCTGTTGTTTTTATAAAATTTCTTTCTAGGAAATAGCATGGAAAGAATCACCTAGTCAAACCTTATACAGTGGAGATATTTTTTCCATATCAACTTGCCCCTGTTGCACCAGAAGTTGAAGTAATTGGGTAGACACTACCAGTTGAAACTAGAGCTGCATGCTTAACAAATTTTTTAATGGGTCTCTAGAGGAGCTAGAAGATTCTCCAACTGACTTTGCCTTATCTTTTGCAGCCTCCTTCTCCAAGTTCTTTTATTTTTCACTAGTGTTGACTAGTGTCTCCACATCCTTCTTCTCATCATTAACCAATAACTCCTCATCCTTCTTCTCCTCTATTCCGGATACATTCTTAGTCTTTTTCTCATTATCCATAGGTTTTTCAAAGATATCCAGAGGCATATTCCTCTTTGGGTGACCTTGTGCATCCTTTGTATTCTCTTTTGATTCGGGAGGAGGTGAGATGTGAACTGTAGATGCATCCCCCTTTTGTGCCTCTATGAAATTAACATCTATAGTGGTATTTTCTCCTACTAAAGGAGCATCATTAGTAACATCTTTAACTAGAGTGTCATGTCCACTAGTAAATCCTTCCTTTGTAACATTTTCTTCCACTTCCAGAATACTGTCATCAACATCCTTTTGCACATTTTATTCTTTAGTCTCATGCTCATTTTAAGCACCATAATGTTGTGCTTGTTTTGCAATATTCACTTCTGAAGTCAACATGTCACCATGCATTTCCTTTGTGATGTCCAAATTCAGTCCTAGCCTTTGTGCTAAGTCAACAACCTTCTCCACTTACTCATTCTGGAGCCTTTCAATATCATTTTTATCTTTTCTCATAAGGGTTCTTACCCTTTACTTAGTATATCCTTCTTAGGTAATCTTTGATTTGGTGTGCAATTGGTTTATCATTCACCCAAATAATATTCTTTGTACTAGGTAGCTCCCTCAAGAAGTAGAAAAATAAATAAATGACCAATGTGCCAAACTTGAAAGAAAATTTTGAATCCTTTGTCTTCTACAACTTCTCAATCAATTGTGCCCTCAATAGCTCGCACAAATCAAATTTCACACCATTTGACACCATCTCATATATTGTGATAATTGTGGTGGCCAAAATTGAGTTCTCTCTATTTGAGAAATACAGCTTATAGCCAATCATCATCTCAACATACTTGACTATCGTATTTATGATTTTCTTCATTGCTAAAGATCTCTTGTCATATGTCACTCTTGTTAAGTCCATGAAAACCTCATTCTTCACTGACTTAAGTACCAGAACTAGTTTGGTTGAACAAAAACTCGTAACAACCCTAATTACCTCCTTGGAAATCATTTTAGGCATATCCAACCATACAAATCTATCATGAATTTCGCTTATGGCATACCTCACCCATGCATGATCATGGAAGAAGTTGGGAAAACCTTGCCATACATAGATTTTCTTCTTTACTAGGTTTTAGAATTCAAGTTTTAGTGTGAAATTATCACCAATAAGTTCCTTCATCCACACATCACCCAACTTGGAGTGATCAAACTCTTCCAATTTTTTGTGAACGCAAATTCTTACATCCTCAGTGTGTAAAACACCATAAGGAATATGTGAGAATGCACCAATTGGGTTATCCTCCATTGACTTATCAGGGCGTATCTTAAACTTTGGTCAAGGTCATTTTGAGACCTCAATCACTTGTGGAGTAGCCATTTCAACTATTTTAATACACTTTCAGAAAAAAAACTAGGGCAAGGTAAAATTGTAAATACCTTTTAAATCACTTTTTTGGCTAGGGTTTAGCTTGTGCCAAATTTCAATTGCTTCAATCACTCCACTTCACTCTTTGTATGCTCTTCTCTCCTTGAATGGTTGTTTGTAAATGAATTCTTTTTGTTAAGTGAAATTGCTTATGAACCCTTTTGTCGATTGACCTAGTTCACTTTGAATGCATATTTAAAAAGCTAGTAAAAACCCTAACTATTTGCACAACCAACTTTAAATTCTCCACAAATTTCCACATATTAATATTTTCTACTAGTGTTTTCTCCAATAGGTCAAGCATATTTACCCACACCTCATATCCATGTGCTCAAGCATCAACACCATTTCTCTGGAAAGGGATAAAAAATCTTCTATTAATGATCTCATAAGCCAAAGATTTCTTTTTATTTTCTAGAGAAAACATCTACACTGGGTGCTAGTATAGACTCGAGCTTAGTATCATTATCTTCCTTCTTTCTCAAAATCTTTTTCATCTCTTTCTTCATCTCTACTAGATCAAACTGTTTCACTAGATCATTCTTCTTTGTTGGATCAGTCTTCTTGCTTCTAAAAAATTTGGAAATGTGTCTTGGTCTTTTGTAATTGTAACAAGAGACAACATTTTGAACAAGCTTACTTCCATTCATTCTAGATCTGCATTGATTAGCTTTATTCCCAATCTATTTCACATGTATAACAATAGCCATTACAATATTGAATTCACATACCATTGTTATAGTCATTCATCATTTGATTTCTACATTCACTAGCCTTATGACCAAAAATTTTACGTGTAAAGCACTAATCGAGAAAATATTGAACATTCCGATTCATTTTTCTCCTACATTTCATAGCCTTATGTCTAAATTTATTGTAGGAATAAAAAAACCATTAAAATATGGGTACCTTTGTGCATTTGGTTGTCTGATAGGTGGTCTTTTGAAGTTTCTCCTTTGATTCTAGACTTTTTTTCCATTTCTCTTCTTGTCCTCAACCTTCTTTCAATACTTGATTTTTGATTAGCCTTTGAACTTTCACCTTTCTCAAACCCTAGTCCATCTTTGTCTTTAGACCCTTTCTGGTTTGCAATCATTTCATCAAGCTTTGTAGAGCTCATTTTTAATTCGTCTTCATGAATCTTTTCTTTTTCAAGATCTAATCTCAAGGTCATAATTTCTTCTTTAAGTTTTGAACATTCTTCAAATGTGCTTTTCATCTTAGCATTCAGGCATTCTTTAACTCTTTTTCCTTCTTCAACTTGTACTTTTAGACTGGTAATTATTGTATTAGCTTGCTTCAATTGCTCACTAACCCTCTTATGTATTTCTATGAATTTCTTGATTTGGTCTCTAAATTTTGTGATGCATTCATCTGCTTCTTTGACATTTTCCTTTAAATATTTATTCTCAATTTATTTATTTTTCTAGATCTTCAAGGGAAATTCAGAGTTCCCCATTCATGTCAACCATGCACTCTTCTTATGTGAATCTGATAGCAGGAATATCTTCTAGAGGAGTAGCATAAATTCTGAGAGTCATGTGTTCAACCTCCAAGATCTTCCCTAAGCGGTTAAGCTTCTTCCAAGGTACCAAGCTCTTATACACATTGTTGATCACCTAGAATACTAAGAGGGGGGTGAATAATATACTCTGAAACCACTTAAACATTTAAAATTCATTCATATTTAATTTTCAATAAGAAAGGAAAATATGAAATCAACCATCAACATCACATAACACATGAATGCTAGATTTTTACATGGAAACCCAAAAAAGGGAAAACCACGGTGAGGATTAGCTCACAATATATTATAATCAATTATAAGATATTATAAAATTTCTCACTACAGGTGGAATCACTATCCTAGTGGGCTCACTTCCCACAAAAAGAAGAAAATATGGAAGAGAGTGGTGGCTCACAACCTAGATTTGAATTGCTACAATTTCATCTATCATTTGCATGAATTGAAGTTCTATTGAAGCTCAATACATAGACTTTATACATATCATATTGGTCTACACTAACATTTTTCTCTACTCTGCATTCTCCTTACACTCACACAATTCACATCAACAATATCTATCTTCACATATTCATATTGAAGACACTAAAAATGAACTCACTTATATTGATTTCATCCCAACATCAATTAGGCCAGCCTAATTAGACGCATCATGGAAAATATGCTTTGTTGGATCAATCTGTAGACATTAAAATTTGACTACTTCCATATGATCAAAATCATCTATTATATTCATCTATTCCATTAACAGTGATTAAATAATTTATTTAATCATTATTTCATTTTCTGCCTAAGGTTCCTAAAATATGTAATTAAATAAATTAAATACTTTATCTTACACCTTTTTCTTCTCTAAATTAAATAAACATGACAAATTATTTAATTTGGTCATTCAACCTATTTGGACTAAAATCAATTTTTAATTCCCCTTTTTCTCTCTCCTTGTCACATTCTCCATAACCCTCTTTTAATCCAGATTAAATTAATTAATCTGTGATTCAGATGTGCACCACTTAATCTTGATTAAGTGTCACATCCTCCATAATCTCCCACTTGCCTCTAATATCTCATTAATTACTTTAATCTTGTGTTTGCACAACTTTAATCAAAATCATTAACCACATTTAGCTTACCTTTTCTGGTCAACCTTTCCACTTACCATTTTTAGCCTAGACTCTCTTTCCCATGTGAATTTTTAATTCACATTTATTTGCCCAAGGTTCCTCTCTTCCCTATGTGAATTTTTAATTCACTTTTGTCTTTCCAAGGTCTTCCTCATCCCCCATGCAAGATTCTAAAAGGCTTGACTTGTCACTTTACATGTGCCAAGGACTTCTAGAACCTTGGACTTGTCACATCATCCACATGTGATTAATCTCCAGCTTTTTGGAGACCTTATTTTACCCAATAAACTCTCCAATGAATGTAAATTTTTTAATTTACATTTATTCTTCCAACCACTTCCCTTTTTCCCATGGATATTTTTGAGGAATTCTAAAATCCCTCAAAAGTCTCTTTCATCCTCATTTGGGGACAAGAATTTCCTTTTTGAGGAAATCTTCTCATCCCCCAAAGTACCTCAAAGGTACTTGTCCTTCATCCACCTCATGTACTTCTCTTTCACCTCTCGTTCTTCTCCTCCACCTCATTTCCACATCACTCCACCCTGAGACATCTCACATTCCACATGTCAAAATGTGAGGGCTTGTGAGTCATCAACTCACCATAGCCCTTCATCTTGATCTTGTTGGATCAATCTCAACCGTTGAATTCTCTAGAGAATTCCAATTATCCTATAAACACCCCCTCATTTCCCTCAATTTAGGGATCAAGTCTTTTGCAAACAAACTCTTGCAAATTTACCTTTTGAGCTCTCATCTCATCATCATTACATCTTCATCCATTTTGCATATCATTTGCATATTCAACATAGCTTGTCATCCAAGGAGCACACAACTCCTCAAGATTAAGGGCCAACCAAGGAAAGAGCAACATAGAAGGTATAACAAACAAGATTCAATTTGTTTTATCTTACTTCCATGTTATCCATTTTCTTAGGCTAATCATTGAGATGCCCTTTTATCTTGTTATTTCCTCTTGTTGCATTATTAGTTTTTGTCTAGTATCTCACATTAGGAACATAACGTTTTATTATGATCACATTTCTAGCACACCCGATGGGACCCACAAAGGGGTCTCTTTCTTTTACATTTTCTGTTGTTTAGCTTGTTTGCAGGTTTAGGTCATAGAGGGGCAGATTTTCCCTCCCGAGCACGGTAGAGGGGTAGATACGCCCTCACGATCTAACGTTTCTACCAATTTTTTATTGCATAAGTGCGAATACACCCTCACGATCCGATGTTTCTATCAATTTTTACTACAGAAGTGCAGATATGCCCTCACGATCCAAAGTTTCTGTCAGTTTTTACTGCAGAAGTGTGGATACGCCCTCACGATCTGACGTTTCTGCCAGTTTTTACCGAAGAAGTGTGGATACGCCCTCATGATCCGATGTTTCTGCTAACTATTTTCTGCAGAAGTGCGGATACGCCCTAGTGATCCAACATTTTCTACTAATAGTTTTCTGAAAAAGTGCGAATACGCCCTCCCAGTTCAGCGTTCTCTAACTGTTTTTCACAGAGAGGAAAATTTTCCCACCCAATTCAGCGTTTTTCACTGCAGAGGGGCGAATTTTCCCTTAACATCATGTTCGAGAAGGTACAAAAGTGGCATTTTAGCTTCATTTTTATCTCTTTCTTTTTCTGTTTTGTGCTCTAATTCTCTAACCCTATTTATTGGTGAGTGAAGTCAGATTTCTTGCTGATATCTTGAGTATATTGCTGCAAATCACAAAGGGAAAAAGATAAAACAACTAACATTTGCTTGCAAGGCCTTGTTTTATTCTATTTTTTTGGAAATCTTTCCTTATTGTTTTATCTATTTACTTAGTATAAGTAGGGGAAAGTAATATTGGCTACTTGTTGTATTTATTTTATTTGTGTTACCCTAAGGGGGCATTAATTCATTTTCACCCTCTCCCTTTGCACTTTTGTGCGGATCCGAAGGGGGTAGTTGGAAATGATTAGTGTCTTCTTCTTAGCGAGACCTGCTTGGGGATTTCATCACCCCAAGGGATGATCCCAACCACGTGTACCGATGAGGTATATAAAGGGGGGAGAGCCAAAGTTGTACCCCAATCCAGTTGCATCATAATTGGCGAAGCGTTGAAGCTAGGGTGATACCTAGATAGATGTGAAGAGTTGGTCCGAGCCTTTCAATATCTCGTTGGGGTTCCCGACTCATGCTTGTGAGGAATTGGTGTTCATGGTTTGTGCCTCACGTACCGAGCATATATTGAGAAATCCTTAGAAACTTTGTTCAACCTAGAGTAAGACCTTTGTTGGCCATACCCCTTAACACTAATCATAGGATTGTGCTTGTTCAAAGTGTCTTTCTGTGAAGAACCAATAAATTTTAATAAGTCAAACTGTCATTGAATCATTTTAAGTCCTTGCCAAAATCTCTCATCCAAACCAAGTTGTTACTTCCCACTGCAGAGGGGTGACTTTGCCCCCCTGTTTCAGCATTTTCACTACAGAGGGGCAAACTTGCCCCCTTGTTTCATCATTTTCCACTACAGAGGGGCAAACTTTCCCTCCTATTTCAACATTTTCCACTGCAGAGGGGTGAACTTGCCCCTTTGTTTCAGCATTTTCCACTGCAGAAGGGTGGATTTTCCCCCTTGTTTCAACATTTTCCACTACAAATGGGAAAACTTGCCCCCCCGTTTCAACATTTTCCACTACAAATGGGCAAACTTGCCCCCCCTGTTTCAACATTTTCCACTGCAGAAGGGCGGATTTGCCCCCTTGTTTTAGCATTTTTCTGCAGAAGTGCAGATACGCCCCCATGATCCAATGTTTCTGACAGTTTTACTGCAGAAGTGCGGATATGCCCCGCTAAACGGACAGTTTCATCCATTTGACCATTCCAAACTTCCATTTGAACATCCAAAATCTCTGTTTGACTATTTGATCATCCTAAACACTCATTTGACCAATCCAAACCTTCATTTAGCCATTCCAAGCCCCCGTTTAACGTTTCCAAAATGTCCATTTATCACATTCACATTGATCATTCCACCATTTAGGATACCCATCTTATCGTGAGACCTAAACATCTTCAACAACACATCTTCCATTTGCATTAATCATCATCTCTTAACACAAAATCCCTTAAACCTTATTTTAGGAGTTATTTTCCCAAATTGACCAAGGCTTTAAGTTGATCATTATCCTACATAATCAATCCTTATCTTCAACCTAATCAATCCGCTTCTATCTTGAGGCAGATTTGTGTTGTAAGAAAATGTCATTGGCCCAAATCAATCCCCTTCCATCTCAAAGAGGATTCAGTGTCGTGATCATTGATTTAGTTAGCTTAAATCGATCAACCAACATCATAAGTCACTTAAGGTGATTTCCAAATCAGGTTTTAGGATCCCCTCCAATTAAATCCAATCATCATCCAAATCATCCAATTGATACATCATCAATTGATCCAATCAAACCCAATCATCATTTGATCCAATCAAATCCAATCCTCATCCAAATCATCAAATTGATATATCATTAATTGATCCAATCAAATCCAATCATCATCCAAATCATCATTTGATCTAATCAAACCCAACCCTCATCCAAATCATCAAATTGGTATATCATCATTTGATCCAATCAAATCCAATCATCATCCAAATCATCATTTGATCCAATCAAACCCAATTCTCATCTAAATCATCAAATTGATACATCATCATTTGATCCAAACAAATCCAATCAAATCATCAAGTTGATACATCATCATTTGATCCAAACAATCCAAATCATCAAATTGATACATCATCAATTGATCCATCATCCAATCTAAATTAATCAATCCAAATCATCACCTAGATCATCCCTTAGAGATTGCATCTTGAAATCACCTAGTTGTTTTGCACGTTCATGCCTGTTCAAACCCGCTCACAAACAAAAAAGCAAATGACAGAACAACAAACTCAAGGTTCCCAACCAAATCTCCCTCAAGATCCTAATAACATTCCACATGATCCTCATAATGACGTTTCATCTCAATCAAACACTGACATCCAGAATATCACACCACCTAGTGACGAAAACATGGTCAATCAACCCAAAGTCACCGTCGACGAATATCTTAGTAATCCTGCCAATGTCTAAATGATGGATCGTCTCCTAAATGAACATGGGGATAAGATCCTCGCCACCTTAATCATGAAGGGATCCAAACCACCATCCGGTTTCAATACATCACAATATGCCCTTCCCCCATTTGTTGACCCACAAACCTCACAAAATGTTCCAGAAAATTCCTACGTCCCTGAAGGTGCACCCACTGAAAATTAGTACCACCCTGAACTCGAAAATGTTGTCATCCATCAAGTCCAAAAATATCCTCGTCTTCCAACCACAACATCTAATATTCAACTGCCCGATCCTAATGATCCCCATACCTATGGCATGCCATCATACATCCCATCTGCTCCACCGCTTCCTCCCCCATATTCTAATATTGGGGGAACACCTCCACTTACCAATGCGCTACCTCTTACATTTCAGCAACCTCCAAATAATCCACACCAATCCACCACACTACCAGCACTGCTACAACATGTTGCTACTATTATAGCTTCATCTCAACACTTGCATCCACAACACCCTTTCGTTCTCACACAACCATCACATCAAGTGGTGCAACATACATCTCAACAGAAACAACACATCTCACCTCACCCATCTCAACAACAATAATACATCCCATCTCACCCATCTCAACAACAAAAAATCTTATTTCACCCACCTCATCAACAACAACAACGACCTCCACAACAACATGTGCATATCCCTACATAAACACACCATAACTCGCTTACTAAATACCTCTATCATCCCTCTAGCACATACACTATTCCATTCCATACGAATCCTCATCAGAATGTGCAAAACCAAACACATATCCAACCGCCACCTTACACCAATCTTTCACAACCTCAACATCATCCCCACCAACAAACATCAAATCCATACCCATATGCCATGCAACAACCCACCATTGCACAACAATACCAATCCGATCCGCCCTACTTGCAACAACAACAAACTCACCAACAAGCAACACCTTACGCTTATTATTACCAACAACTTGTAAGCATATCTCATGTTAATGTTGTCGGTAAGTATATCAATGAAAAACTTTTTATTCTTCCAAAACTTCTCTTTTGGAACCTTCTTCTATATTTTATGTAATTCATGATTCCTTCTTTTTGATCCTTTTCTTCCACCTTCTAATAGAGGACTCACAAAATTGCTTCTACAGTTCCTTGAAATGTGTCCAAATTTGTTGCATTTATAGCAAATGATATTAAAATTGTACAGAGGTGGAAATTTGCATTATTGCTGACAAATTTATTTCTTCTTACTGGATCTTTTCTACATCCCATAGCCTTATGAATAAAATTATTGCAATTAAAATAATAACTAGAGAAAATATCATTTAACCTAGTGTTGACTCATTGTCTTCTGGATCTTCTTCTCTTCTTTTGGACTTGAATAAATCCATAATTCAATGTCTTTCTTTCATCACTTACAATGATTCTTTTAGACTTTGAACTTCTGGAACCATTCACTTCCAAACTTTCTTTAACGGTCTTCACAGTTTTGTAACCATGTTCTTCTAATCATCAAAACCAATTTTGTTTTTGACATGTGGAGCTCTCTCAATTCCTAATATCTGATCGAGAGTTTTAGTACACTTCCCAAACTTCATATGCAGATTCTGATTCACTTTCTCAAGTTCATTTCTTGTTGTCATCATTTCTGCTTCTAACTTCTCATAGTCCTTATCTCTTGATAAAAAAATTTCAATAAAAAATTCTTCAATCCTTTTTTCTTATTTTGTCTAGGTCTTCAGATCAAAAATCATCTTTTCAAATTTCTTCAAATCCTAAGATACTTTTTCTTTAGCCGTCACCGCTTCTGCAATTCTATTCTTCAACCTTTTGATTTCTTTTCCAGCACATAGCAAATCTTCCACAAGATCTACTTCATCTTCATTGTTTCGAGAATCTATTTTTGCATCTCCTTCAGTAGTCTCAAAAGCCATTAATACAACCTTCTCTTTTTAATCTCTTGAGATATCTCCATCTTCTTCTTCAGTGGAGTAGTCTTTTTCCTCATTTGTGTACAAAATTTTATGTTTCTTCTAATCTTTATTCCTTTTCTGAAATGGTTTTTTTCCATGTTTGTGCTCAAAAATTTTAGAATTATTATGGGGACACGTAGTGTAGGAGTTGAGAAAATACAACTTCACAAACCCTGAAGATCATCTGCATGCAAATAACCTGTCACAAAAGAAGAGATGGAGACAAACAAGCAAGGGTTCTCTGAAAACTGAAAATGTATATATCAGAGAGAATGAATTGATATGAAATACAATGGGATCAATCCTTATAAAAAGGAGATCATGCAAACCCTAATAAAACCCTAATAGAATAACATTTAATAATTAATATAATTATTAAATGTCATTTTATGCAAACTAACGTGAGATCTTAAGAAGGGAATAAAGGTAACTTAATCAACATAATTAAGTTAAAACCTTTACTCTAACACCCCCCCTTAAGATGAGCAAAAGTGCATCTACAAACAAATGCAAAAAAGCAAAGGTAACTACAATGCAAGAAGGCAACATGGGTCCCAACAACTAGGCTAGATTAGGTACCCAAATACAACCAAATCTATGTAAAATGGAGAAATAGAGAAAACGTAATGGGAAAAAGCTCTACTCCAAAAAGAGATGCAGAAAGCCAAGAAAAAGAACATTACTGAAGTAGAAGAAGTTGCAAACAATTGTCGAAAGATGACTGCTATGGTGTTGAAGAACCTCCGCTAAAGATGGAAGATCCCTTCCAAGGAGAAACCAAGGAAGAATTAGTATGAACAATATAATAACCCCCCCATAATGCTGAACTGGGAAAGCCTGACAGATCCATTGAAATGATGTGAAACACCCTGTAGTGCATGAAGGAGAAGAAACATCTGAAAGTGCACAAGATAGCACCTGCAACTGAAAAAGTGGTGTGCAAAACAAAGCACGCATGCATGAGGCTGAAATCATATGGATCCATTGTCATCGTGGAGGGACACTCACTAGACAAAGGTGTGATGGCAAACAAAGGCAAACTACACAACCCGCAATGGTATGGATTCTCTGTCGTCGTGGAGGGCCACTCACCAGACAAAGATGTGATGAAAAAATAAAGGCAAACTACACAACCCCTCATGGCACTTTATAATAACAGTGCGAGTACAAAATATGGCACAACCTTATGTGCAAAATCCCCAAAAGATGCATGTACAATAGTGTGGCACTTTATCTCAATGCGTTTACATAAAAGATATTGCTTACAAATGATGCTCAAAATTGCCCTCAAAGGACAAAAAGCTGGAAATACATGAAAAACAACCAAAAACAAAACATCCCATGCAAACAAAAAGTTTTCAAGAGCAAATATGTCCAAGTAATCCACCAGAATGTGAAAACACAAATAACTGAATAAAATATACCTGAAGTGAAATCTGGAAAAATAGCATAGATGAAATTGAAGAGCTCTGAAATACGGTTCCAACATCGTTGAGATTGCGAAAAACAGAGAAACTGATCAAAAGTTATGAGCTTGAGATTGAAAATAGCCCCTTTGTTTTCAACTGGTTGTAGAATACACCAACGGAAAAAAAAAAGTGATAAGACCCACACCACTAGAAAGATGAGAACCAGCTTTTCGACGATATCTTGTTTGCCAAAAAATGATATCGTATGCCCAAGTTATGGCCTCCAGAATAAATTAGCTCCAAAGAGGGAAAAAGCCAGCGCTGGGTTAAATTTGACGGTCATACGACCGTCGTAACAAAAACACTGGGTTAAATTTCATAGCCGAACGGTCGTCACCGTAAATGCACAACTGAACTTATTTTGAAAAAAAATGTTTTTTTATATAAAAAAAAACAAGGTGATTGATTTTTTTTATTATAAAAAAAATCATAAAAAAAATAGAATTTAAAAAAAAAAAAATTAAAAAAGAGTGGGTGGGGGAGGCACGTGGGCCCACCCCCACCGTAGCCCATGTGGGCGCGAGCTCCTTGCGCAGGAGACTGCGCAGGTATGGGCTGTGTAGGTAGGGACCTACGCAATACCCTGCACAGGGTACCGTATACACCCCGGCCTGCAAGCCGTTAAAAGGCGTTTCAATTAAATTTATTTTTAATGTTTTTTTTTCGTTAAAAAAAAAGAAAAAGTACAAGGTAAAAAACTGTGAATTTTTGTAGAAAAATATATATTTTTCTTTTAACGAAATTTTTGCGAAAAAATTATGCAAAAAAAATAAATTTCGGAATTTTTTTTTACCAGGCGGGCGACGGCCGTACGACTGTATTGCAATTTTTTTTTGCCTTAAATTTCAAATTTGTCCAAAATGGACGAATGAATAGTCAATTTAAGGGTTTTGGACCGCTGCGGACACAATGGCGAAGTCCGTTTGAGCTGAAAATGCTTCAAAATTGCAGGTATGCCCTGGAAAAAGAAAAACAAGCCCCAAACTCTTGAAGCTCCAAAAATCTTCAAAACAAGAATAGGAAGCAGCAGGTGTGGAGCTCTAATACCATTTAGGAGTTGAGAAAATACAACTTCACAAACCTTGAAGATCACCTGCATGCAAATAACCTATCACAAAAGAAGAGATGGAGACAGACAAGCAAGGGTTCTCTGAAAACTGAAAATGTATATATCAAAAAGAATGAGAGAATGAATTGATATGAAATACAATGGGATCAATCCTTATAAAAAGGAGATCATGCAAACCCTAATAAAACCCTAATAGGAAAAACCCTAATAGAAGCCCTAATAAGATAACATTTAATAATTAATATAATTATTAAATGTCACTTTATGCAAACTAATGTGAGATCTTAAGAAGGGAATAAAGGTAACTTAATCAACATAATTAAGTTAAAACCTTTACTCTAACATGTAGGTCCTACTCCACCGCAATTAAAACACTTAAAAAGTAACTTTCCGTTATACTTATTGGAACCTCTTTGTAGCTTTCTAACAAAATTGGCTTCCTCCAAATCTAATTCCAATATCAAAATATTGATCAATCTTCTCCTTAGATAATCTAAAATTAGCCTCTTTCCTTATATAA
The DNA here is from genome assembly GCA_007115665.2 of Sequoiadendron giganteum. Classification (NCBI taxonomy): domain Eukaryota; kingdom Viridiplantae; phylum Streptophyta; class Pinopsida; order Cupressales; family Cupressaceae; genus Sequoiadendron; species Sequoiadendron giganteum. Next base: position 204,205,158 of record CM021103.1, read on the forward strand.
TCTTCACTTTAAAATATTATTTCAAAAGTAGTTTGAATTCCATGTAGTTCAGTCAAATTCAAAGCATTCAGATCCTTAGCTTCTTCAATTTCGCATACTTTAGAATCAAAACTTCTAAGGAGAGATCTGCGTACCTTTTTCACAACAACCCTTTCTTTCAAGTCTTCACCAAGACCTTAGGTAGAGTTGAAAACTTCATCAACCTAGAGCAGGAATATGGCAATATTCTCATCTTCTCTCATCTTCAAGCTTTTAAACTAAGATCTATGAGTTTGCAGCTTTGCCTCTTTGAATTTTTCATCACCTTCAATATGGTTTCTAGTATATCCAATATTTCCTCCATTATTTCGCACTATATCATTTTCACAAATTCAAAGTTAGTTAACCCAAATGAAATATCATTCCTTGCCTTATCATTAATTTTAGAAGCTCTCTTTCCAACTTGATTCCTAGGAGGGTTTTTAGGAATCTCATATCCCTCTATCACTAACATCTAGATATCCGTTCCAAGAGCCATCAAGTAGGAATCCATGCTAAATTTTCAAAATGAAAAATTGGATCCATCAAACAGTGGTGCTTTATTTCTAGAGAAAAATTCCTAAGCAAGTAAGTGTGCCATCCCATAACTACCCTAAGTTGTTAGGCTTCTTCAAGGAACTTGGCTCTAATACTAGTTGAAGGGCACACAATCTACTAAGAGGGGTGTGAGTTAGTAGATCTAATCAATTCAAAATTCTTAACTTTTCTATGGCTATCAAAATATATAATTTTTCACAACAAACTCCTCATAAGAATTTAAAACATAAAAACATAAAGCACACAAGTGAAAACCAGATATACGTGGAAACCCAAGAAGGGAAAAACCATGGCGAGAATAGTTTCTTGGATCTATCATCCAAACCCAACCTCACAATGCAAAAACATACAAGTGCATTTTATACACTGAAGTAGGAACCAACCTACCACAAACACCAATCTCCTATTGCATTTGTAGGAACCAACCTACTAGAGACACCAATCCCTAATTGAATAAATACAATAGGAAGAACACCAGTCCAATCAAATTATAAAATAAAGCTTGCAAATCTTTAATGTAACTCATACACATACCAAAGTCACAACTGACACTCTTCCTCACTGCATATGATCTTTTGATATAGGTGCACACACTGAAATGCAACTCTCCATTTTATCTTCACCACCTTCTCTTTGATTTGCACCAACGGCCAAAATTTCTTCACACAAGTGTAATTCCAATTTATGCAATCACATAATATATCTACACAACAGAGAAATATATATATGATATTGCATTTACACTCTTCTATGTTAGCTAGGGATCCACAGATAGCTAGGATGACATAAGGTGAACCGAAATTAAAATTACATGAACGTGTAAAAAATTGGTCCAAAATAAAACTTTATTGCCATTAAAATAGCATAATACTATGTGCTAACATAGGAACCTTAAACAAGTCATATCTTAACAACACACATAAGATTTGAATTTTGTATGCTACTTGTTGTTATCGCACACACCTTGAACTCCAATTGGTTGAAAGATAGACACATATAACCTTTTTTCATTTCAATATTTTCGCATACTAAACATATCCTTTGGAAAATTTGGAATAAGATAAAACTAGTGTACACATACTCTTCTCTGAAGCCGCAAAGTTAAACTACATTTTTGAAAGAAATGTGAACCATAATTGTATTGCTAGAGAAATATCTCTACCCTAAAAATTGAATTGAAACATTATGGTACAAAATTTTGGACCACCACTATCATAGTGAATAGATGTAAGAAATATATTGCAAGCATATAGGAGTCATACAAACACTCCTCAAAACTAGTAATATATATTTCTTGATTTTGCATCTTGATAGTAAAATTACCAACACAAATCATATTGAACTTCTAACATACAACATGCATCAAAAAATCTTCTACAACACAAAATTATAAGATGAGGCGAATATAATAATTTAAGTACCATTACAAGCTTAGCCTTACATAGATAACTCCTTTTCCATTAAACTTCTTACTATGTAAAAAACACATTACTAAGAACCTTTGACATCAATGACAACCTATGTTCAATATTGGCAACATCTTGAAGATGTTTCACAACATTTTTAAAGTCTTCCCCTATGAATTTAGGGAGTGCTTTCGAGGCATTAGCAAGAGTAGGATTCTACATATCCAAGGCCTTGGAGGCATAAGTGGGCTACCATTATTCTATGCTATAAATTTCCTTGGTGCTCCTAGGATAGCCATATGAATTTTTGATTGTTGTCTTAGTGTTTCTATTGTGTTAGACTCTATGAATCTTTGGTGGGCTATAGCCACCAAAGGTGGTAGTAATAAACTTGGACTTAATGCTATTAGTGAACTTGTAATAGGAATCTGACTCATAAAATTTGACATCTAATTAGGAGATTTGGGTTCTAGCCCACTAGGCATGCGAAAAAAAGAATTGTTGGTGCCTAAAATTGTCATTCTTGATAACAACCTTCTACGAGAAGTTTTGTTGGGATTAAGGTGTCTCAAATTTAGAGTCCTAACATTGATTTAATTGATGTAATTAATGTATTTATTTGTATTATCTAAATTCCTATGGTGTCATGTCACAAATTGGGACCCATCGACTGGGTGGCATCCCTGTTGGAGGTGACCGGATTACACATCATCATCCCAAGTGGACATGGGCATCCCACTTTGGAATCTATGACATATGAAAAATTCTATGATGCGTCATAAGGCATCTTTGAATGCATGGAGAAAGTTGGCACCTAAGTTGGGTAATGACAAGATGTAAGAGAATTGGCTAATTTTAGCTACGTATGATAGATTCTCATACAACTGTAAGTGTTGTCACCTATCACAGATTCTATGACAGCTATAAGATGTGTAAGGCAATTTTCATAAGCTATTTGTAGCATATTCTAAGCACCCAATCTCAGAAGAAGAATATATGCATGTTTTACCATTGTAAGGAGTGTAAGGGAATGTTGTACATGTGTCCAAATGCATGTCTAAGGTGTTGGAAATTGTTCCATGTGGATTTGGATGCCCCTCACCTTCTAGATGTTTCTTGAATCTTGTAACACTCTATTTATTGAGTGCCTTATGTTGTAGAATGCATAGTTTGTTTACAGGTAACGAAGTACTGCTAGAATCACTCTAGAACAAGTGTTTGTGTTGAAGCACTTATTGAAGAAGCTTTATACATGGTGATATCTTGTATTCATTATTTGAAGTAATAAAGAAAGTACTATGATTTTGGAGGGTGGTATTTTTTACCCAAAAGGGTTTTCCCCACGTATATCTAGTGTATGTTAGTTTATATTTACTTTCTGATTTATTCCTTTTATTCTTTATGTGTATCTCATATTGTAACAACATAATGTGTTAAAATGAATTTTTGGTAACTCTCTCCTACTTAGATTAGTGTAGGAAGTTGTTTCCACTCACCCAACTTCCTTTCAAGTTTTGCAAATGTGGGATCGAAATTTTATCCGTGAAATGACCTCCAAGATTTTAGAAGTTGACTCTTTATAATTGAGGGTGAAAAGGGGAAGAAGGAAATGAAAGAAATAAACTAAATTAAAACACTATCCTAAGGCGATGTGTCAGATTTATTAATATGGTTCACTCTTAGCATTACATGTTAGAGTAATTAGATATTTACTTTATTAATTAAACAATATTTGTTTAATTACTTAAAGTTCCCTTTTACCTCTTTTTCACTTAAGCTAACATTAGGTGCATAATAATTAATTACTTTATTAATTATTATTGTGCAAGCCTAGGGTTTTCCTTTTTAGGGTTTTCATCTATATATGGTTGAAAAATATCTTTTGTATCATTATTCATTTTACATTTTGGGTGAATACATTGCTCCACATTCTTGAGCATTTTCTTTGTTGCTTCTCTTTGCTTCTCCTTGTAACAAGTAATATTGCTTGTAGAGGTTACTGGGCTCCTATGAAGTTGTATCTTCTCAACTCCAACATGGTATCAGAGCTTCAGATATGTAGTTGCTTGTTCTTGTTTTGATTTTTTTGCATTGGAAGCAAATATAGGGTTCTTAGGTTTCTTCTTGTGGATTCAGCATACTCCTATTTTTTGGTTCACTTTGGGCCCAAACGGACAGTGCCATTGGATTCACAGCGCCCAAAAACCCCTAAATCAATTTTCAATTTGTCGATTTTGGTTACAGTTGACCAGGGATGCCAATTTTCTTTTAGAGTTTTGGCCGTACGACCCTCTGCAGCAAAAAAATCGCAAAAAAATAAAAATAAAAAATAAAAAACCTAAGGTTTTTTATTTTATTTTTGCGTGGCCCGTGCAATGTCTGTCGGCCACTGGTCGCACCGCTCGGCCACCTCTCAGTCGTCGCTCCGCCCATCGCTCAACCGAGACCGGCTCCGCCCGGCTCCACGCTCCGCCTGGCTCTGACCTCCGCCGACTCCACGCCTCCGAGCTCCGCCAACCCCTGTTGGCTCTCCCAGCCAACCGCCAAGTCATGTGGGTGACCAAAACCCTGTTGACAACCCCTGAGGGCTTACTGTGACTGCATCAGGGTCATATGAGGAACTAGGGGCTGCACACCCAGCACCTAGCTGCCAGCCCCCTGGTCGTCAATCTGACTAGGGGCCGAAGGATTTTTTAGCCCTTGAGGGTTGTATAAGGTTTTTTTTTTTACCGTTTTGAGCAGCTTGCACTAAATCGGGCGTAAAATGGGCATTTTTTCTCGGATTTTTGAAAATAAGATATCACCGGAAAGTTGGTTTTGGTGCCGTTTTAGTGGTATTGGTATTTTTTTCTGATTTTTCTATTTTGCAGTCGTTTTTGCCAGTCAAAATCAGAACTTAGGTTTTTCACTCCAGGGGGCGTATCTTTTGCGTCCGAACTCCGTTTTGCGCAAACGAATAGGCGTTGGAAAGGTATTACAGTGATCTTTCCAGATATATAGTCTATTTTATCATAATATTTACTAGATATTTGTTATTCAGATTTGTGTGTTTTTACACTTTGCTCTATTACTTGGTCATCTTGGCTCCTACATGGGTTTTTTTTGGGTTGGATGGGTTATGTTGATACGCTTTATCATTGCTGAGATCATTAGTCTCTAATTTTTTTCATTTGAAGATTTATCATGGGTTTTTCTACTCACCCTTCAATTGTTATTCTGGAACGGGGTAATTATGAGTCATGGGCAAAGGGTATACTTACACATTGTAGGTGGCTTAATATTTTGCCTTATTTGTATGATCTCATACCTGAACCAACAACTTTAGAGGGAAAATTAGCATGGGATATCATTAGAGATCACATAGTAGGACTTATATTGTCGAGTGTTTATCATGACACTGTGTTGGCTATATCGGACATTGATTGTCCTCACCCACTTTGGACACGTCTTTGGGAGATCTATGGAGACCCAATTCTCTCTCCATTCCCAGAGGATCCTACTTCAGATTGTCTCTTACCCATTGCTTGGAGAGACAATACACCCTTTGATCATGATACTTTAGAGGAGCTTGAGTATTTAGACACCCTTACATGTTCTGATGGATCAGAGGTTTGTCTCACCATTCCTACTTTTCAGACCGAGACTTCATCAGCATCTCCTGTTGTTCTTGATTCAGTGCAACAGGGAATCATACATCTTCCAGACATAGCTACTTTGGACTCTTATGTTGCAGACATATCTTCCTTGTTTGTGGAGTCCTATATTGCAGATTTGGAAGATTATTTTGAGGACATTCATCTCCTCTACCTTGACAGTCTGGTTATCACTGTTCGCCCACCATTATCCATGCATTCAGAGGTTGCATTTCAGTATTCTCCACATCAATTTGGATTTGGAATCATTTGTTTCAGTTCAGACAATGAGATTCTTCAGCATCCTATCATGGCACACATCTTGAGACAGATTGGTTCATCATTCTTCACAGGGTTTCTTCAACATCGTCCTTTGGATCCGTTTCTTTCCAAGGGGAGGAATATCATTTGCCGCTTCAGGATCTCCTTTTGGATTCTACATCAGGTATCTACCATTGTGACAAGAGTTTCTTCATTGCGGGGGGGCCTTCTTCTCTCTTTCTATCTCTCCTATGGAGAGCATTGAACATGTACTTATATGATAGAAGTTGTCTATGGGGGGTATCATGTTATCCACCTCCTATCCTTCTTTCATTAGTGCATTGCATTCCTTCCTTGCATTCTATTTTGGGGAGGAGTTTTGTTCCCACTGGGTTTTCTCCTTTACCCCGTTTCATTTAGTTTGCATTGATTTTGTACATGGGTACCTGATCTGGCCTTGTTGCTGGGACCCATTGCTTTTGCTTTCAGTAGCTTCTTCTAGTTTTAGTTTCTCCCTAAGTCTAGCTTAAGGGGGGGTGTTAGAGTAATTGGATATTTACTTTATTAATTAAACAATATTTGTTTAATTACTTAAAGTTCCCTTTTACCTCTTTGTCACTTAAGCTAACATTAGGTGCATAATAATTAATTACTTTATTAATTATTATTGTGCAAGCCTAGGGTTTTCCTTTTTAGGGTTTTCATCTATATATGGTTGAAAACTATCTTTTGTATCATTATTCATTTTACATTTTGGGTGAATACATTGCTCCACATTCTTGAGCATTTTCTTTGTTGCTTCTCTTTGCTTCTCCTTGTAACAAGTTTTATTGCTTGTAGAGGTCACTGGGCTCCTATGAAGTTGTATCTTCTCAACTCCAACATTACATAATACATCCTAAACTCTTTGAAGCATTATAAAAATTTAGAAGAGCATACACATGGTTTAAATTTTGAAATATAAACAAAATCCAACTACTATAGAAGAAAAAATCAGAGATAACCGATAACAATAGATTCTACATGTTTAAACATAGAATACCACATCTCTTCAATGTTGGGGGCTGATGAGCCAAGTTTTTGGCACATTTAGATCATGCTTTTACAAACACTTTATTGCTTTTCATTATGCTAAGACAAACATTTAGTGTTCATTATGGGACAAGACATAGACTTTTTATGCTTAATATAATAAGTATATTATGATAAGTCTTTCCATGATTATTACCTTGAATTTTTTTATTAGTTTGATGAATGCCTTATGACTTTGTGTGATGACAAATCCTTCCTACAACCTCTACTATTGAACTTCTTGTAGCCATGCTTGAAACAATGTTTGCCTTAGATTAATGCTTAAATAAATGTATAAATGAAGTGATGGATCGTCTTAAAGGTTGAATGTGTTAAGCTAACTTTCTGCCATACGAATAACTATTAGGATATTTTTCAGGTACCACGCTTGAGGAAGAAATTCAATTTCCACTTAAAGGATGAAGATTAATTCAATGGAGACTGGTTCAACAACAAAGAACAAGGAGGAAACTTCAAGTCATCCACCATGCAGGGAGAGTGTTCCAGAAATCTAGCCTAGGCGTCTTCATGGCACATGAATCTAGGATGGTGGCACTTTAAAAATTCAAAACTAATTTGACATAGTTCTTCCTTTTTCATCCACCTCTTCACTTAGTTAGTTATGATGTAATATAGACTTCCCATTTTATGAGGGAAGGATTGGTTAGTTGTTAGATTCAATTTTCAATAAATAGCCCATTTTCCTTCAGAGAAAGGGTTGGAAGATCGCTGTTGTAATACATTTCAATTTTTAGAAATGCAGTTGAAGATTGTGAGCTATGTACTTGTCTATCTTGAATTAATAAAGTGTATATGAAGTTTACAATCTAATCTGTTGTTTACCTTTAGCACTATCTAAGGGGGCCCACTTAGGGAGTTGTCCATCCTTTCATTCTGCAAGTTAGAATAGTTGCACTTCCTTTCATAGAGGTTAATGTGAGTGTTCCTGCAGCTGGCAGAAACACAAAGGTGTCAACTATTCTTGCAGCCACTAGATGAATAATAGTTTGTCTTTCAGTTTTCATTTCCAAGCAAGTTTATCCAGTAAAGTTGTTTCTAGTAATTCAAATTCTAGTATAAGCATCTTTAGGAAGTTATGCATGTGTGAGAGAGTTAATTAGTGCATATATTGTGTTGACCCATTTCAATTTTGCGTCTCTGGGTTGATGATTAAATGAGGTTCTTTAGCAGGTTATGACTACCAGTTATGATGTTCAATCCCTGAGTAAATGAATTCATGTTTAGTTATTAAGCTGATTAAAGGACACTACATGGGCAAAAAAAATACAAAGGACATGAAAGGCACAATATAGAATATTCAATCCTTCCCATGAGGGGAACTTGTTAAGGTTTGAGAATTGAAATCAAATCCTTTGCTATTTTTTATTTAAAGATAAAACTATTACAAAAGATAGAACTCCCAAATATATAGGCACTACAACCTTGTCTGATGGATTTTACAAGACAAGAAAAATATACATCTAGAGCCTGACACTCTTTCTCATGATGAGGACATTGTAACTATCTAATTGAAAGGAGAGTGTTGTGACTTAAGAATGCAAAAAGCAACATCTAGATGATTGTAAACTCTAGATATGGTGTGACCTTAATGCTTCGTGATTATCTTGCTACCTAGATAAAAAATCATCATGACACATGTCCATCTCGAAGTTGGTCCTGAAAATCTTTCTATAAATGAGGCCCATATGCTTCAACCAATGACACAACTCCTAGATCTAACAAGAAAAACCCTCACCTTAGATGAGTGCCATGATGACATATGGATAAGATAAAGCCCTTTGAAGATGGATCCACTTATGGGTCCCATTAATTATATTATCCAATGACATGCCTTTTAAAACAAAGAAACCTTCCTTCACTCACAAAGAGTGTTGTGATGACACATGGAGGCCCCACTCCCTTTTAGAAACACCTACATTATGGGCCCAAAATTATTATCTTCTCGATAATAGCACAAATCGAGATTGAATATAGCTTGAGTGATTCACAAAAAGAGCATCATGATGATGCATGGCAAGATAGGAATCAAGCACTTCTTTAAATTTCTTTTTAACTTTTACTTTGGTCAATAGTGTGTGAGGGCACCTCATGGTGAGATGGTGCTAATTTTGGGGGATGTTGAGAGCTCTTACATGAGGAATGAGTGTGGGGTGCCACATGGTGGCATCAAAAAGAGTCAATACTTAGACAAAAACTAAAAAGGAACCTAGAGTAAGGAGTAAGTCATACAAATCACCTCAAGGATTTGGATCTTGATTTGCTTTAATGGTTGAAAAATTCAGAGACCTATAAAATTGTTAGCCTTCACAAAATCATGATAACATGAACATACATAAACTTTGACATGATGTTGGATCTTGAATCACTACTATGAAGCTCTGAAATGATGCTCTTGACTTGCTCTTGACAATAGTATTTTCTCATGAATGTTGTCGTATTTGTTAGATTTAAAATTATAAAATAACTAGGAATTTATATGCAATTGTTCTAATTTCCTGCAAATTAGATTCCAAAAGATGACACTTGAAATTTGAATTCCACTTCTATAATGACAATGGCAATGATAGAAATGATAATTGGAAGGAAAGAATGATCGAATCATAAAGTGTTGCAACTCACCACCCTTCAATGGGTTCCTTGAAGGATTGAAGACATACAAATCATCTCAAGGATTTATATCTTGCTTGCTTGAATGCTTTGGAGACCTACAAAAGTGTTAGCCTTCAAAAAATCATGATAACATGAACACATAAACTTTGACATGATGTTGGATCTTGAATTACTACTATGTGTTGAGAAAATGTGTCGCAACCTTGCAATTACATAAGGTACTATTGATATTTTAGCATGGGGGGTACCCCCCATGAGGGGTCTAGGGGGTCTAGGAGCCACATGCCTTGGGAGGAGTTTTAGGGTCATGTGCCCTAATGGGGGCTCAAGGGTGGTGTAGTTACAGATGGAGGGTCCAAAAAGGACTATCTAACCATGTATCCTTGAGTTCATACATCGGAAAATAACACAAGAAATACTCAAAAAACAAATATCTTCATTGACTCAACAAATTGCAAGCTTACATGCATCATACACCTTATATGTGGAATTATTAGTGCTCACAGGCCTATCATAAGGGCATTACAAATATTAAAATTGGCTCAAGGCCTTATTGTGATAGATAGCCTCAACTTCCTAAACTCTAACTATCTAATCATCACGAACTACTTCCCAAAGTATTAAAAATAATCTTAAATATGAATCTCCAACTCTAGTTATGATTTGTGTTAGCCTCAAGGGTTTACAACGCCAAAGAAAGATCAAGTGTGTAGGTCATCCAAAGAACACACGAAGATAACCCATCAGGAATGAAACATATTGCAAATCTCTAAGAAAGTTCCCCTTCGACCTAAAATTTCTTGTATGATGTTGCATCAAGCTCCGCATGCTTTGAAATAGGTCTACACATTATCTTTGGACCAGGTCAGACCTAAATGCTCTTATTGGGAAATGATAGTGAAATTTTGAGAGAGATAAATTTCTACAAACAAATGCAAACCAACTAAAATTTGGATATGTCATAGGTGATTTCATGTAGATGTTATATCCTATTCCATGAGTTGAGAAATGATAATACGATAAAATGAAAAATGAGTTGTGGAGACAACTACAAATTGAAATGCAAGAAAATAAATGTTTTTGGTTGATACAGGATTGCTTTAGACCAAGGATTCTCCTACATTAGACACCTAAGGTTGGAATAATAGTGAGTCCCTCACTTTATAGGGGCTTGAGGAAAACCAAAGTGGTCTACCTCAGCCTGAGAAAACCATGATGAATCCTCCACTAGTTTTTCTTTCCACTTCACCAAATATTCCTTGTACCACTTGTTTCTAGTGCTTCATCCATTTTTGATGTCCAAGATCTGATCAATTTTCTGTGATGGTTGATGTCATAATTGCTCCTTCAAATATAATTTTTTATAACTATCACTTGAATGTCCTTCATGATACTCATAGATGTTTGCAATATTGAAAATAGGTGATATACAAAGTTTCCTCAATAACTCCACTTCATATGCACTTCCTGAATCAAACTTTCTAAGAACCGTACATGGTCCAAACTTCCTCATCTTCAACTTGTTGTATGTTCTGACTAAAAACCTTTCTTTCCTTGGATATACAATAACTTCATCTCCAAAAAAAAATCCCTTCTCTCCTTTTCTCATCTACCTACTCCTTGTGCTCACTGTTCATATCCTCTAAGTGATTCTAGACTTGAATATGCAATGTTTCCATGAATCCTAAAAATTATTCTACTTCTACACTCCTCTTATTCTCCATATTGATGTCTCTAAGCTCTGAAACTCCTCTATGATGTATTCCTATCACAATCTTAAATGGTGTCTTCCTTGTGCTCTAGTTTACTGAATTTTTGTATGCACTCTACTTTCAGTAGAACTATATCCCACTTTCCTGCCTTATCTCCAACCAAAAATCTCAACAAGTTACCCAAAATCATGTTTACTGGTTCTATTTTTCCATCTATTTTTTGGGTGATATGTTGAAATGAACTTCAGAATGTCCTCATCGTCTTCCATAATATCCTACAAAAGTATCCAATTAACTTGGTGTTTGTGTCATAAACTATGCTCTTAGGTAATCCATGCAATGTCATAATCTCCATGAAAAATAAGTCAACAACATGCACAACATTGGTAGTCTTCTTGCAAGGAATGAAATGTGTCATTTTAGAAAATTTTCTCACTACTACCATTATAGAATCATATCCTCTTTATGTTCTTGGTAATCCCAATATGTAATCCATTCTCATATCTTCCCAAGGTCTCTTTGGTACTAACAAAGGCTTATACAATATATTATTTTAACTACTCCCTTTTTCTACTTGACAAATTATACAACTTTGAACATACTTCTTAACATCCTTATATAAATGTGGTCAAAATTCGTTTTCATTCACCAAAGCTACTACCTTATCTATTCCAAAATTTCTTGCTAGTCCTCCACTATGCTTTTCCTTAATCAAATTCTACCTCATTGAACTCCTTGGAATACACAACTGATTTCCCTTGAACAAAATATCTTCTTGGATTAAATAATTCGGCCATTGACTCCTATCTATCACCATTGATTCCTTATATGTCTTCATGCATCAACAAAATTTGGATCATCCTCATACATGAATTTCAGTTCTTCAAAACCCAATACATCTATCCTCAATTCTACCAAAAAATTCCTTCTCCTTCTCAATGAATCTGTAACTTTATTTGACTTACCGCTCCTATGTTTCAACACAAATTGACTCTGCAAGAACTCAACCCATCTCATATGTCTCTGATTCAACTTTCCTTGACTATTCAAACACTACAAATCTTGATGGTCATTATACAACACAAAATCCTTAGACAACATATGATGTCTCCACTTCTTCAATGCTTGAATTATGGCATAGAAATCTTGATCATAAACTAAATATATCCTTCTGGAATCATTCAAATTTTCATTGAAATAAGCTACTATTCTCCCTTCTTGACTCAAAACTGCTCCTATTGCATTTTCACTGGTATCACAATCAACTTGATATAATTCATCAAAATTAAGAAATTATAACACTGGTTGCTCTGTCACCTTTTACTTCAACAATTCAAAACTTCTTTGTGTTTTGGATGTCCACTTAAAGTATTTCCTATCTCCTCTCATCATTTTGGTCATAGGTATGCAAATGCTATTAAATCTATTGATGAATTTATGGTAGAAAATTTCCAATCCATGGAATGATTTGACCTCCTGAATGTTCAGTGGTTTAGGCCACTCAATTATTACTCTAACCTTCTTAGGGTCCATCCTCAAACCTTTAGCAAAAATGACAAAACCCAATTACACCAACTCTATCTTCATAAAGCTACACTTCTTGAAATTTATCAACAATTTCTCCTCCCTTAGCCTCTATAATATTTTTTTGATGTGCCACAAATGTTTTTCTCTAGTTTTACTCAAAAATAGAATATCATCCAAATAGACAACAACAAATTTACCCAAGAATGGCTTCAGTACCTCATTCATCAAACTCATGCAAGTTTTAGGTGCATTGGTCAAACTAAAAGTCATTACTAACCACTCATACAACCCTTAATTAGTCTTTAATGCATAATTCTATTCATATTCTTCTCTAATTCTGATTTGATGATATCCACTCTTTAGGTCAATCTTTGTGAAATACTTTGCTCCACTCAAACAGTCCATAATTTCATCCATACTTTGCAATACAGATCTATACTTGACTATAATCCTATTGATTCCTCTTGATTCTATACACATCCTCCATTCTCCATCTTTATTTGGTACCGATATAATAGGTATTGCACATGAAATTAAGCTTTCTCTGATCAACCCTTCTTCACCAACTCTTGTATTTTCCGACTCAATTCTACATTCTTTGCAGGTGTCATCCTATGCGTTGCTTTATTTGGAAAAATTGATCTAGGTATTAGATATATATGATGATTGATGCTTCAGATCGTTGGTAAACCATTTGGTAAATTCTTTGATATAATATCCCCATACTCTTTCAATAGTTTTTCTACTTTTATTTGTAGTAGATCTGCATCTTTTGCGGTAGACTTCTCTATCTACATATTACCACACTTATTTGGAATCAATACAAAATATTACAAATCTGAAATAGAATGAATAACCCAAGGAAATTTTTAAGAGAAAATCAAAGTTACATAAACTAGAAAAACATAAGAATGCAAACCAGGACTCCGAGAGATTATGGACTCTAAGATTTGATGGGTCAAAGTCTAAGAAAGGGAATGGAGCAGGGTTTGAACTCATTAGCCCCAAGGAAGAATCATACCTAGGTGCTTATAGGCTCTAGTTCCCTTGCACCAACAACGTTACTGAATATGAATCGTTGATTCATGGACTAATCCTGGCAATAGAGAAAGGTGCCAAATTTGTACATGCCATTGGGGATTCTAACATAGTGGTCCGCCAGGTGAGAAAAAAGTATGCTTGTCATAACAAGAGATTAGGCCACTATCAAAATAGAGTATGGGACTTGATCGAAAGCTTTGATGCCTTCAACATCAAGCAGGTGTATAGGTCTAAAAATCTAGTGGCAAATTCCCTTGCACAGGCGGCCAGTTCACTGGAACCATTGGCCATGGAAGGACTGAAGAATTTCATAGTAGAGTTGATCTCCACACCATCGATTCCAAACAACATAAAGAATTTCCAAGTGTTCGATGATGATAAGCAGATTTTAGAATTCCTGACAAACTCAGGGGTATTTGAAGCACAAATTATAGATGAAGAAGAGACTGAGGAAGCAGAATTCGACACCAAAGGGATCCTGAATTTGAGGACAAATGTCATTCCTAGGGGAATGGTTGAGTTGGAAAGGCTTTTTGACCCTAATAAACTAAGTAAAAATCAGGGCACTCAAGGAATGAGTGCGAGACAATAAACTTGGGAACAAATGAACAAGTAAAGAATGTGTTTGTGGGTAAGGTTTGTACCCTAGAGGAAAAGCAAGGAATAGTGCAGGCGTTGAGAGAGTTCTCCGATGTGGTAGCCTGGGGCTACGAGGACTTGAAAACATACGACACCACCTTGATCACGTACACAATCCCGTTAAAGCCTAGAAATAAACCATTCAGACAAAGGCAGAGGTCGGTGAACCCGCTGCTAGAAACTTTGATATATCAGGAGGTGAGAAAGCTCCTTTTGGCTAGAATCATCTTCCCAGTAAGGCACTCAATGTGGGTCACCAATCTGGTACCCGTCAGGAAGAAGAATGGAGAGATAAGGTTGTGCGTTGACTTTCGCAACCTAAACAGGGCGCCCGAGAAAGACAACAATCTCTTGCCCTCACTAGATGAGGTGTTGCAAATTGTGAATGGTTCCCAAATGATGTCCTTCTTGGACGGTTATTCAGGATATAACCAGGTAATGGTCGAAGAGGCAAACAGACTGAAGACAACTTTCACCACCAATTGGGGGAATTTTGCATACAGGAGAATGCCTTTTGGCTTAATTAATGTTGGGGCCACGTTTCAGCGGGCCATGGACATTGCTTTCCGAGATTTAGGCAGAAAATGCATTATTATATACATGGACGACCTAACCGTGTTTTCCAAGAAGAGGGAAGATCATGTTGAAGATTTGAGGAGGATCTTCCAGAGGTGCAGAAGATTTGGCATCTCTCTCAATTTAAAGAAGTGTGTGTTCAAAGTCACTGAAGGGAAATTGCTAGGACATGTCCTTTCAGAATAGGGCATATCAATTGACCCAGACCGCATTGAAGCAATTTCAAAGATCGGCATGCTAGGGAGTCAGAAAGAGTTAAGGTCACTCTTCGAAAAGATTAATTTTGTAAGAAATTTTATAACTTGGTTTGCTGAGATTGTCAAACCATTGAATGAAATGCTGAAAAAGGATGCAAAGGTAGAATGGACCCCTCAGACAAAGAAAGCATTTGAGGAAATCAAACAAGCAATAGTGGATGCTCCTATACTAGTTAGTCCAGATTATTCAAATCCATTTTACCTGTACTCTTTTGCTTCAGAACACACTTGTGCAGTAGTATTGAAACAGAGGACGGAAGAAAAGGATGAGCATCCAATTGCTTTTATGAGTGCCCCATTGAAAGAGGCGGAATTAAGGTATCCAAATGTAGAGAAGCAAGCTTAAACTCTAGTGAAAGCAGCTAAGAAATTTAGGCACTACATCCTAAGGAGCAAAGTCTATGCAATAGTTCCAGACGCCACGGTGAAAACACTACTGATGCAGAATGAATTAGGAGAAAGAAGAGGCAAGTGGGTCGTCACTTTGGAAGAATATGATATGGAAATGCAGCCTATGAAGTTAGTCTAAGGACAAGCTTTGGCACAAACAATTGCTATGGCAGGACCTGGATTAGTATAGCAAACATATGTGTTACAAGAAGTGTCCCCGGGAGAATGGTATGACGACACTGTCTACTATTTGTTGAATCACAGGTGCCCTTCACATTTGGATCCAGTGCAGAGGAGGGCTTTAAGAATGAAAAGCTAGAGATTTATGCTGTAAGGATCAATACTCTATAGAAGAAATCATGAGGGGATTTATTTAAGATGTGTAGGGAAAAGAGAAGCTAGATAGTTAACGGAACACTTCCACGAGAAATTTAGAATAATTCACAGAGGTGGTTTGGCCACAGCACATCAGATTTTAAGAGCTGGATATTATTGGTCCATGCTCTTTAAAGATGCCTATGAACATGTAAAGACTTGCCATATTTTCCAGACAACCGCATATAGAGAAAAGAATCCGGCTATGCCCTTACAGCCAGTGATTGAAGTCAGGCCATTTGCAAAATGGGGATTGGATTTTATTGAAATGATTAATCCACCTTCCTCGGTGCAACACCAGTACATACTGATGGCCACATATTATTGCACCAAATGGATAGAGGCTCAAGCTCTCAAACTTTGCACAATAAATGTAGTCATTAAGTTCCTTGAAGAGAACATCATTACAAGGTTTCGGTGTCCACACGCTTTGGTGTGCGACAATGGCCCCGCCTTTTCATCATTGAAGTTTTCAAACTGGGCATTTGAGTATGGGATTGCATTGAAGTTCTCATCCAACTACTACCCGTAGGGGAATGGACTTGCAGAGTCCACAAATAAGAATTTGTTGAATGCTATCAAGAAGTTTCTGGATAAGAACCCCAAGGATTGGCATACGTAGCTAAGGTTTACTTTGTGGGTAGACATGACTAGAACAAAGAATTCTATGGGAACATCTCCTTATCACTTGGTATATGGGCAAGACCCCGTCTTCCCAGTTCAGTTGAGGATTCCAACCCTTCAGTTTATTCAGGAGTATCTGGAGGGTGAAGACCGAGTTCAAGTCAGTTGTCCCAGTTGATGCATTTGGAGGAGAAAAGAGATAAAGCTTTGGAAAATCTGGCTAAACATCGAGGAGTCGTAAAGAGATGGTTCGACAAGCAGGCCAAGATCGAGGCCTTCAGGATTTTAGACTTGGTTTTATGTTGGGATAAGGCCCATGAAAGAAAAGGCGATCATGACAAGTTCAATAGATTATGGCTGGGCCCATATCAGATTTCTGAGATCCTGGGAGATAATGCATTCAGATTGAAAGCGTTAACATGGGAGGATATCCCATTGCCAGTCAATGGGTGGTTCCTCAAGCATTATTTCCAAACGTAGGTTCCCCCTGGATCCTACTTTGTACATAGTTAGGCTAGGTTGTTTTTGTTTCTGCTTTCCTTTTGGTTTTGGTTTTGGGTTTTGGTTTGTTTCCCTTTGGGTTTTTGGTTTTGGTGTTTCTTCCCTTGAGTTGTCCACTCAAGTGGTTTTGGTTTCGGTTTGGAATGGACATGAATTTTGGGTTTCCCATGCTGTATGGGAGTGATGTTGTCTTTCATTTCATAGTTTGGCCTACTCCCATTGGATTTTATGGATCTGTGCAAATAAATGAATGCCAAGATTGTTTTCTTCCTTTCATCATCCGGTCTCGTATAAGCTCGACTCAGAAGGTTAATCAGCTATTGTGCTTGACACATGAGTCTGAGATCATAATGTCCTATTTGCTCAACAAGCCGCTTGAGTCATTTTTTATTTCTTGGGAGAAGTTACGGCAGGTGAAAATTTTACATCTTGCTTCAGCGCCACTGCAATTCTCAAACCCATTGGTAGCTTCATTGCTTAGCAACCAATTATGGAATTGATGGAAAATCAAGAGAAAAAGAAGAAGATATGCTAAAAGAGAAAAAATAAAAAATAAAAAATCAAGGAAATATCGTACTTAAAACATTGGTTTGGGAACATACAGATAACTCCATCGAGGCTATGGACGCCTGCCTAGCAGTGGAGCAATATTCATGAGAATTGTAGTGACAACCTCATTGGGGCTATGGACGCCTGACTGGCAGCGATGCAATGTCTAGGATGCTTTTGAAATAAAGATACTTATATAACTTGTCATAGTTGGTCTCGGGAATCAAGATGATCTAGAGATAAGATAGATGCATATAATCAGGAGATCTCAGGTTAAGGTGTTTTGATCCAATATCGGATTCTTCTCCCCTTTTGAGTAAATATCCTTTATGTATGATGGTTAGAGGAGTTTGGCCAAGGTTAACCTTAAAGTGTTTTTCAACACTTTCCTTTGGAGTCGCCAAATGTTGTGACCTTTTCTTACATCACCCCATCCAAGATGGGGACCCCCTAATTTTTGCTCTATTATGGTCTTTTGGCTTTGGTTCTCTCTATCTCTGGTCTTTGTCCTCCAGGGGATGTCCTGTCTTTTGACCTAGATTGAAATGACTACCAAGTCTACAAAGTTAGGGTTTCTATCCTTCAGGCTTGTTTGGAGTCAAATTGAGTCATCAAGGTAAAACCTAAGTGCAACAGTACAGTCGAGAGGCCCAATGCAGGATCCCACTGAAATTTGACAACTTAATATTTTTAGTAAGTACCTAATTCGAGGTCTGTTCCTTAGGATTTCAGGATTCTAACTGCTTCAGCACGTTCAAGTAGCTTCAAAGTGCCTACACATGAAATTTGAGTAGATTTGGACAACTGGCTATTTTTAGCAGTTCAACCTTCAGAGGCTATTTTTCAGGGTTCAGAGGGTTTTTCAAGACCTTCGTTATGGTATGACATGCAAACCGAGATGGTGACTTTCAATGGTTCAGCCTTCAGAGGCTATTTTTAGGGTTTGCATGCAGTGATTTTCAATGCATGTCCAGATATTCCATATGGGTTTTGTGAGAGCTTCATAGTGATATGGCATGCAAACAAAATGAGTCAGTTTTAAGGGACTTACTATTTTTAGCCAGTGCCAGAACATTGACCAATTTTCTGGGTTTTTCAGGGTTTTTTGAGATCCCACGGGCACTGTGACATGAAAACTCATTTGACATCTGATCGACCACTTTCCGAACACTTACTATAAATAGCAACTTCAGTCCAGCAGTTACCCAACACCTGAGTCCAGCGAGCAAAGGGGCAAACAACATGAATCAAGGGAATCAGGAGCAGTCCCGAGCGCATGCAAGTCAGATTAGGGTTCCCCTGGTATGTCTAAAAATAGACAGAACAAAATATAGATATGTCAAAACAAAGCATGCCACCGGAATCAACATCTTTCAGGTGGTCTACTGGCAAAATTTGAGCATGATTTGAATACTTACTATTTTTAGTAAGTCATCCCATGGCTAAAAATAGCATGTACTGCACCAGAGAAGATATAAAAAAGGTGGCAAAGTCAGTGGAAACAAAACCACGCCTGCTCCAACTCAAAATCGGATGAAATGAAGAGAAACCCTAATTTCTCCAGATGTGCTAAAAATAGAAAGCCAAGGTATGGCTAGGGTGTTGGAAATTTATAAGAGGAAATTGGCATGGAGACACATGAGGTACACCCATAAGAGATGAGGAAATATTGAAAAACTCTAAGTGTAAGTATTTGAATTCTTCCTTCATCGGAGAAATACGCCTAAGGCATGGAAAAATTCTCTAAGATATGTAAAATCCCTTACACACCCTCAAATGCACCTAAGGATGGAAGAAACATTGGCTAAATGCGCCCAGGGGAGGTGAAAGGTCACTAGATGATGGTGCTTTCCTTCACATAGGTGAAATGCACCCAAGACAAGAAGCCCAACATGTGAAATGCGCTCAAGGAAGGTGAAGAGTCACCATGGGCGTGGGAATTCCTTCACTACCCCTCATTTGCGCCTTCAAGTTCCTCCTCCCCATAGCAAATGCGCCCAAGGTGGCAAGGTAAAGGTTAAAACGTGAAAATTGTTAAGGAAATGCGCTAGACTTGGGGAAATTCCTCTTCACCCCCCTATTTGTGCCCAAAGAATGCAGGTTGACTAGGCAAAATGCGCCCTAGGGTGGAAGTGTCATGTGTGATATGCGCCCAAATTGTTATGCGCCCAAATTGTTTTCCTCCTCCACATGCTATATGCACCAAAGGGTAGAGGTGAAGCTAGGGGTGGCGTGATTTTGAAATTGCTAAGGCTTGACAATTTTCCCCCTCCACATGTGGTATGCGCCTAGAGGCAAAGATTGATACAAGGTGAAGTACACCCCCCATGTGTAATCTAAGGTGAATTTTCTAGATAAATTTCCTAAGGCAAGAAATTGCTAAGGCATAGAAAAGGGATTTAACATGGAAGCCCACATGCTCAAATGTTCCCTTCAGGGGTGAGATAAAATTTAAATTTAAAATAATTTCCTAAGGCATTTTCTAAGGAGAAAATGAGAAATACGCCTATAGGTGATGCTAAAATTTCTAGAGAGAAAATTCTTCAGGAAGAAATCAAAAAAAAATGCCAAGGTAGAGAAACTGGAGATTGCAGGTGTGGGAGACGTCCAGAGTGAAAAGAAATAAACCTTAGCCATTTTATTATTTTTAAATAATAAAAATTAAAAGTACCCCTTCATCCAAATACACATAAAAAGATGAGTTTTGAAAGGAATTTTCTTCTAGGTATTGAACATTTTTGATTGCGAGATTGTTTGAATTTGTTCCACGCCTTGCTCACATTGTTTCAACGGATATCTTTGCCCGGTGTCCATTTTGATAAAATTCCTAAGGAAAACTTGAAGAATTTCTCTAAGGCGAACAAATAAAATGAATGAGATGTTTCGTTGGAAGATTGAACTGAATAATCTTGCCAAGGCAAGGATGAGATAAAATGACTTAGCCAAATGATTTGAAATTGTTCAAGGAAGTGAATAATTTAATATTTCAAAGGAAACAATGTGATGAGGCAAGCCTGTGTAGAGATGATGAAATTCATAATTCTAGAAGCTGGAGATTCTGATGCTTCAGATGACAAGTGTTACAAACAGAAAAGAGAGGGAATGTGGAATTTAAAAACGTACTAAGTATAGCCTTTGCTGGATTTCAACTTGGCTATAATATTCTGAGTCCTCTCTACATTTTTCACAAGTTGCTAAATGCAAAGCATTTTCTCTGAAGATTGAAATACAAGTTGCAGAGACAGAGGACCCTCAAGTTGCAAGAAAATTTTGAAATTGTGAAGAGAGCTGGAGGTTGCTTAGAAGTACGACTTGGTAAGAAGTTGAGTTGAATGAGGCAAGGCTAAGCACGTTCGAAGTTGCTGAAGCTGTTGAAGCACGAATTTAGTTCTGAAGAAGTCTCAGGTTACTGATTGTTGAGAGGTGCGAACTTCTTAGTTTCTAGTTGCCGAAAGTGAAAGGCACAGTCTGACTTGTTGAGGCTACATTTGCTGAAGGTACGAATTTGTGAGGAGAGGTCCCAAGTTGCTGAGAAATCTGAAGTTGAGAAGCCTTGAAGTTGTTGAAGTTCGAATTTGAAGAGTCAAATTGTTGAAGTTGTTGAATGTGAGGTACGAATTCAAGAGAGGGAAGTGGTTTGTTGAAAGTGTAAGTGTGAACTTAAAGGAAGAATTTTCAAATCTGTTGAGAGCGAATTGCTGAAAAAAATATCTCCAAGCATTTGGCATTGTATTGCAGCAAGAACAGAGACTTCTATAAATGTTCAAGTAAACAAGAGTGTTGAGGTTTGCAGCTGAAAGTGACAAAGTGTTGTAGCATTTTTACTTGAAAATTTGCTGGCACCCTCAATGGTGATTATATTGTTATTTTATTATCTTATTTTCTAACTCTCTTGCCTTTTTGCAGAATGGCCGAATCAAGTAGAAAGGCTGCAAATAAAAACAACCACACCGAATCCACAAAAGCAAACACCTCAAGCCAGGCGGTGATCAAGAAATTAAGCAAGTCCTCCTTGCTGGAGTCAAAAATTAAATCAAGGTTGGGAAAACTAGCTGACACAAACTTGGGCTCATTCAACCTGGAGGCATTAAGAAGAAGGATAATGGGGATTGGAGGACATCACCCATTAGTGAATTCTCATAGTATTGTCAGGAGTGGACTATACACAGCTGCCAGTTTTCCACCAACTATCCGGTATCTATAGCTCATCATGGAATGCACCAACCACTACAATGCAGAACAAAGGACAATCACTTCGCCAGATGGCAAGGTTTTAGCCAACCTCACACTTGAGGCCATTGGAGAGGCATTCGGGATTCCAATTCATGAAAATATGATCTATGCCAACTTGTACAAAGTTACCTCAACAGATAATCTCAGAGGATTTGAGGCAGGAATCTGATGACTGGATAATGATGCTGAGTAGAGTTGGAGGGTGCCCCCAAGTGTTCATCTTTGAACCTTGGATGTTTTATTATATCAACTTGGTGCTAGAGGGCAAAGATCACATGGATTGGGCACTATTGATCAGTGACAACATACATGAGCAACTCCGTGGTGTGAGGAGAGTGAAAATATTTTATATGAGCTCTTACCTTGTCTATATGCTGGCTCACATGACAAAGTATAGGGGAATCTCCTATAAGGAACCAATTGGGTGCGGTTCCCATCAATTTAAGATACATGAGGCTTGTCCACAGTTGCATCTAACAAGCACCACTAACTACAAAAGGGTCAATGATGCCTTCACTATGCATATAACAAGGACCTTGCAGCAAAGGACCCATCACCGAATATCCAAGGAAGCACAAGAGATGATTGAGAATTTCAGATGTTGGTTTATCCAATTTCTGAAGTTTACCTACATAAGGCTGCAAGGATTCTCCTCCTATCCTTATAGATTTCTCCAGTATCCCACCAACAAGATAGTGATGCTGGAAGTATCTAGGCAAATCATTGCCTATGATAAGATTCAAAAGAAGAAAAAGAAAGTTGGACTTGGATCCCCAATTACCATGGGGAATTTAGATGAAATCTGCCCATCGCTGCAAGCAGCGAGGGAGGCAGAAAATGAGCTCCAATTCTTCCACCTTTCCTACCACACCAGCAGGCACCACTACGATCCCCACAAGAACATCAGATGGATATTGTCAGAGGAGTTCAGACACAAGGCACAAATCAAAGACTTTTGGGCCAATCAATTCCCCTTACATACAATTTGATGGGAGATCACAGATCACTAGTAGCTAGACATAGAAAACCAGTGGGTCATACTCCGGATGGTGACTTTCAATGGTTCAGCCTTCAGAGGCTATTTTTAGGGTTTGCATGCAGTGATTTTCAATGCATGTCCAGATATTCCATATGGGTTTTGCGAGAGCTTCATAGTGATATGGCATGCAAACAAAATGAGTCAGTTTTAAGGGACTTACTATTTTTAGCCAGTGCTAGAACGTTGACCAATTTTCTGGGTTTTTCAGGGTTTTTTGACAAGCCTGCCTAGAAGGGGATTGGATTTCAAACCCTTCTAGTTATGAAGGAACCAATCCAGATTGTGGGAACTTTCATGGCCAAAAGAATTTGGAGAGCCTAGGAAGCGGTGAAGCCTTGGATCTATTGGGTTGGCTCTGTTTTTTGTGATGGGCTTTCACTCAATCAACATAATGTGTGGCGGTCGCCTTTGTTTGCCAGTTATAATCAGTCGTTGGCCAAATCACCTTGGCTTAAGGCTTAAAGAATTTATAAGAAAGGTATCCAGACTTTGCAACATGTGTTTCACAGACCCACAATGCATATTATATTGTGGGAGGATTTATGTGCTCTCTATAGCCTTCAAAACTAGGATTGTGATACTTATTATGGTCTAGTGGATGCTATTCCTGTAGATATGCTTCATAAGGTGGGAATTTGTGGTACCAAGCCCTAGTGGAAGGACTGGAAGTGGTACCCAAACACCCCTTTTAGAAATTACAAGCCTAGGCTTGGGTATATGTGGCTTTCACCGCACTTTCCTATGATCGAAAGTCAAAACCAAAGGTGACATCTTCAATCTTCTATGTTTGTTTGGCAAAAACAATTATTTCCCACTTTGTCTACAAGTGTTGAGCCTAAGATCGCCCACTTTGCTTGGTGTATTCTTTTCCAAGGCTTACTAGTGGGGTCACAGCTTGTTCACTTGGGGGTTAGGGACCTTTGGTGCCCATTTTGTGGGCAAGCTAATTCTTTTAAGCATTTTTTCTAGTTTTGTACCAAAGCCCAACAATTTTGAAATTAGATTAATGACTTCTTTCGGCCTTTTCGATCAGAGCCATTTTCTTGGCATATGGTTCTGCTGGGTGATTTGCCTAGGCTTCTCGATAATTACACCTAGCTTTGGCACACTTTTAGGGTGGAAATCCTCTTTAGTATCTAGAAAGATAGAAATACTTACATATTTGCTCACAACCAAATGGATAAAAATGTTTCTTTGTATTCTAAAGCTATTATTTGCTCTAATGTGCTTTTGCAGATTCAAGTTCAAGCAAATAAAGTTGCACTTGAGGTGTCTCACCTTTAGATGCTTCTAGACCATTGGGGCAATGCCTCATGCACTATGGCTCGATGCCCTCTTCGCCCACCTCCCACAATTGGTTGGGGGCCAACGACGAAGTGTTTCTGCTCGCCCCCGCTATGAGGTTCCTCCTTGGCATGGCTCTCACCCTCCTCAATGGTCGTGTTCTCCTCCTCCATAGGATGACATGGGGTGGCCCTTTAAAGGGGTGGCGGGGAACAACGATGGCACTTCTGGATGGCCCTCTGATAATGCTCCTGGTAGCAATTCTAGTTGGCTGGACACTGGTAAATGTTTTTCGTGTCTGGCGCTTGCAATCTCGCCTCGGCATGAGAAAAATGAAGAAGATAAAGAAAAATAAGACGGTGATGGTTGGGGTCCTCCTGACGTCACTCCAGACCCCGTTGATGTATGAGGGAAAAAAAGGATGATAGAGATCCTCTTGGCTTTGCTGGCAGTGCTCTGGCTTCATAATGGCATTTTTTATTCATATGTTTGTAATTATGGATTTTTGGGCTAGGCCCATGTGACTTTGCTTTTTTGGTTTTCTGGGCGCTATCCATGTGACTCTCGGGGTGTGCCTTCTTACCACCGGCCATTTTTTTGTGAATATGTATCTTTATCTTTATTAATAATATAGATAGTTGCCTATGCATAAAAACAAATAGAGTGTTAGAATAAACATGGGCACTTTAGGGTTAGAATAAGTCTATTTATAATTTACTTGACATGGTGCCAACCATTGGAAAGGTCTACTTATCCTTAAGATAAAATATGATAGTCAAGTGTAAGATGTTTTAGTTCATGGAGATTTTTCACACTTCATTATGATCACATTTAACATATTTTATAAAGAGTTCCCTATATACATATTTATAAATTTAGTGCCTTGGCATTGGCTATTTCACTTTGATAAAAAAGGCTTAGATACTATGAACATGATTTATTACAATTTAAAGATTATCTAAAAATGAAACTCTTACAATGTAAAGATTCAAATTTTCACTATAAATGAATAAAAAGACTAAAATTATACAACAGCTTAATAAAATATATGCCACATAACTACACCTATTCTATTCCCTTTCCTTATATTCATAATTTATTTTTAAAATTAATATAATAAACAAAACAATTAAAAACTCCTAAAAACTTTAACTAACTGCTAAAATAAAATTAACATCCACATCAAACCACTCTGTAAGAGTGCCTGTAAATATATATAGTTAACAGTGTTGGAAATTAACAATCTATACTTCTGTGCTTTATACAGGATCTTCTCCCAACTTAACTCCAATAACTTGCAGGTTGTTCAAACTCTTCCATACAGCTAATTAACAGTCTGCGATATGATCAAGTTTGGAATATGAGTATGGTGAGGCTCTGAAGATGATGTCGAACAACTAGAGTTGCTTAACACCTGCTCAATCTCCCACTGTGAAAGACCCACATTAGTTTTGATAAGGAACAGTATATTACGATCAAAGACAAGGGGATGACAGGGAAGAAGAATGGGTCCATTTTCTTTCATTCCGAACTCCTCCTCTGCCTTGTCCAGCAAAGAGCTGAGAAGGGGATGATTTACATAAGTTGTGGGGATGACAAAGCGCTTCTTCGTTTCGTTGTCTCCCACGAAGACAGCCAGGTGGCCTTCTGGCACATCTGCTGGCACACAACTAGATCTTCTTCTCCCTCTCAGCCCAAATCTTTGCCATTTTATGATATTCATAAGTATTTTGAGTTTAGTCGGAAAACTATAACTGCCCTTCATGGTGAAAGAAGAAGCAAATAAGAAATAACAGATGGAGGAGGGAGGGAGTGTGTATATATAAGCGCAAGTAAGAAGATGAGAATCATTGTAGTGCACGGCAGTAGACGTTTTTGTCGTAACTTTGCGAGTTGCAAGCCGAAAGTTTAAAAAGGCATTCTGCCTTTTTCAGACTTTTGTTTTGTTTGGCTGCACGCGGAACGCCCGACCAAACCTTTGCCCTTTCAAGTACTATTGAGTTATAAGTAAGCCTCTTTACTTTTATGTGGCTCGTGTGACAATGATTCATCGTCCTATGCCTCGCCTATCACTCACCTTCCAATGATATGCCGTGCAAATTAAGAATTGATTGGGAACTTAAAAGTATATAGAAACATAGTTGCAAAAACATATAGAGACGTTCACCACACATAGTACCATTAGGTGATGGTAGACCAGGGTCATCACTCCTAGGAATCACTCATTTGACATATTTAGAACCATTCAATGAAGTCTTCAAATTTATAGTTAAAGACAAATGTATGACCATAGTCTTTCAAGTGGGAATTCATCTATGTTACACTAACAATGATGAAAAAAAATCATAGTTATGAGAGAGGTATTGTGAATAGTCAAAGGATGCATGCTATAACCAAAATTTGTCATTTGAAGAAACCCAACTTTGCTACTCCTTAAATATTAAAGTACATCGGATTATGAATAGTCAATTTGTGACTATCTTAACTCTTAATTAAATCATATTATCATTATTATATTGTTATTTAGTTAATTAGGTCGACCTAGGGTTTATATAGGGTTATCTAAGTTGGCTTAGGTGATATCCTAGGC
>CM021103.1:204232171-204322171 GCA_007115665.2 Sequoiadendron giganteum
TTTATTATGCCTTCAACCGGTACTAACCCAACAATTTTTGCTGGTGTTAGCGGTTCGTCGGCGTAGTTTAATGGCTCCCCCACCGAACAAACGCCCTCAGAAATTTGTTCTAAAAGTCTTTCACGAGATAAGCATTTTGATGCCCCTGCTGATGTAGTTTTACCTTTACTTGATTTTGATTTTGTATGTCAATGGCTCGAACAACACACCCTTGTGGGTTATTTTGTTGGGAGGATTCCCCCTGAAAGTGTGTTGAAAGACTAGGTCAGCAAGGCCTAGGTCCCTCATGGGGTCCGCCTTGATATGGTCCAAAATTTGACCAAGGTTTTTTTTTTATTCCACTTTGCGGAAGTTAGTCATGTCCAAGATATTTTTGGGTCATGGGCCTTGGTATGTTTGGTCTTCCTTGTTGATTTTCTAGGCATGGACTCAGGGTTTTGCTGTCTCAAAAGACTCCAAAATGCATGTCCCGGTCTAGATTAAGTTTCTTGGGTTACCTTTACCTTGCGTGCCCTTCTTGAACCATATTGCTTCCTCTTTGGGGAGGGTTTTTTGTATCGAACCGGATAGGTTCTTCCAAGCCCATCCTTAGAAGAGGGTTTGTGTGGAAGTTGATTTATCCAAGGATTTGAAAGAGTCTGTAGACATTCAAATTGGTGATATTAGACACACCCAAAAAGTCACATATTTCAATCTGCCCAACACGTGTTATCGGTGTCAGTCAGCTAACCACAAGATCAAGGACCGCCCTTTGATAGTTCCATGTACATCCTCTTAGTCATAGGATGTTGAAAAGCCCCATCCGATAGAGCCTTCAGCTAAGGCTGAAACAAAGTGGACTACGGTTTCAAACCGAAAAATAATTCGTTTGGTTCTGGGTCGGCTCCCAAGGCCCCTAAACCAACCAAACTGGTTTCAAACCCTTCAGAGAAGGGGATAGTTACTCCCTTAGGAGTTACTTCTATTGTTTTACAACCCAGGTCAAAGGCCACACCTCAGTCTGCGGCTGTTTTGTGTGCTCAACCGGCTTTGTCCCCCGCAGCGGGGACTCAGCGGTGATCTCGTAGCCCGTCTCCACCACCAGAAGAAGGTGAATATGTGCCTGAAAAATGGAGATTCTCTCATTCTATTTAGATTGGTTTTGTTCCACAAGAGTTTTTGAAGAATAGCTTCTCTTCCTTGGGTGAAGAGGACCGAGATTCAGCAAGTATGGAATATTTTCCATGAATTTTATCTCATGGAATGTTCGAGGTCTAACTGACCTCTCCATGAAGTATTATGTTAGGAATACTTTGAAGAATTACCCAAGGATTGAAGTGCTTTGTCTTCAGGAAGTTAAAATTTTAGGTTTCTTGCTTGCTTCGGCTTGTCGCTCTATTTGGCCAGCCAGTACTATGTTTTTCACTCTGCATGAGGTTGGTCATGGTGGAGTTGCTACTCTTTTGGCCCCATGACTGCATTCTTGTGTGGTGGACCATGGGGTTGACCCCTCCCAGCGGGTAGTTTGGGTTCTTCTCAATATTGAGAATCATTCCTTTGAGATTATTAATGTTTATGCCTTTAATGATGTCATGGAGCATTGCTTGCTTTGG
Organism: Sequoiadendron giganteum; assembly: GCA_007115665.2. Classification (NCBI taxonomy): domain Eukaryota; kingdom Viridiplantae; phylum Streptophyta; class Pinopsida; order Cupressales; family Cupressaceae; genus Sequoiadendron; species Sequoiadendron giganteum. The sequence goes on from CM021103.1 coordinate 204,233,764, forward strand.
TGCTGGATTGTTGATTCTTTGCCAATTGCCACCTGGTTGCTCTGCGGGGATTTCAACATGGTAGAGATGGTGTACGACAAGAATGGTACCTTTCCTTTTTGTTGGGCAGCAGGTGAAAGGGAGGCGTGGTTTTACATGCACAATAAATTGGGTCTTTTTGGTCCCAATATGGATTGTTGCCATTCTCATTCTCTCTGGCACACTTGGTGCAATTACAGGGTTGGTGCTGACATAGTCTTTAAATGCCTTGATCGTGCTATGATCTCGTCTCAATATTTTTTTCCTTCAATAGTTCTATTTTGCCTATTAAGTCATTAGTGGATGTGACTCTTTCTAATCACTTCCCAATTTATTTTCACATTGAATGGGTGTCTTGTCAACCTTGCACGTGTAAGACTCAATTCTTCTTGAACACGTCTTTGCTCTATCACAATCCTACCCTGGCCCACATTCACTGGGTGTGGAATTTTGAGTGCAGGCCACCTGGCCATACGGGATGGATTGCTTGGTGGAATGACACCATCATTCATACTGCGCGTTTCTTGTGCATTTATGGGTACCATCTTGCTATCTTTCATCGGCGTTCTTATGAGGCCACCACTGTTGACTTGCGTACGGCTATGGAGGCTTTGGTGGCCAGTCCTTTCTCCCTATCACATCAAGTCAGGGTGGCGGATTTAAGGTAGCAAAAGCAAGTGGCAGATAATTATTCTGTCAGAGGCGCTCAAATCAAGGCTCGGCTTCACTAGCTCGAAATTGGTGATTGTGCCTCCAAAGAGTTTTTTTTGGCTCTTTGTGCCAGAAACTCATCCCCAAGCATCAAAGCAATCAAAGATGGTAATCAGGTGCTCTCTGAGGTACCTGACATTCTTCAGGATTTTGTGTGTTACTATGAACAGGTTTTCACTACTCAGGATCCCACGCCTGCACGCTAGCAAGCCCTTCATAATTGCCTTGCTGTTGTGCCACATAGGCTTTTTTTAGCCCAAATTAATTTTTGTGAATCTCAAGGAAGTTATTTCCTCCATGGCCGATGATAAGACTCCTGGGATTGATGGCTTTCCTTGTGAATTTTACAAATCTCTTTGGGACTGTTTTGGGAGCGACTTGCATCATGTTTATCTTAAAACCTTTCAAACTAATTCTCTAGGCAATTTAATAAATAAAGGAAATATTAAATTCATACCTAAGCCTGGGGATCTAGAGGATATTTGCAACTGGCGGCCCATCATGCTTCTCAATGTTTCTTACAATATCATTGCCAAAGCCCTGGCTCTTAAAATTTGTCACCTCTTGCCTCAAGTTGTGCATCCTGAGTAGACTGGTTTCATTAAATCTAGGTTTATTCTAGATAAAATTATTGTAGTTTGGGAAGGCATGGAGTGGGCCCGGTGGTCGAACTTGAAAGTGGTGTTCATTAAAATTGATTTTGCCAAAGCTTATGACCGCATTGAATGGCCTTTCATTCTTGCGATGTTGCAAGCCTTGGGCTTTGGGCCCAACTTTTTAGAGTCTGTTCGTATGCTTTTTTCTGATGCCTTGGCTTGCATTTCCATTAATGGTCACCAATCTTCTGCTTTTGGTCTTTTTTGTTCCATTCACCAGGGATGCCCTCTTGCCCCTACTTTGTATGTTCTGGCTGCTGAGGGCTTTGGATATCTCCTGGCCAATGTTTTCTCCTAGCAACGTGTTAAAGGGATCTCTCTCCCGGACTCTCAGAAACAACTTATCAATGGCCACTTCGCGGATGATTCTTTTCTCACTCTCTTATAGGATGAAGGTTTTATCACTGCTGCCCTTGATTGCCTTAATACCTTTTGTCTTGCCTCCGGCTCTGCAATTCAATGGCACAAGACCTTGTGCTATAGACAATTGGTGCTCCCCACTCCTGTGTGACTCCAAACTTATAGCTGGAAGTGGATAGGGCAGGGAGAAATCTTTTTATTTTTGGGCATCCCCTTTGCCTTTCAGGCTTCCCCTCGGGAGCTTTGGCAATCCATGCTCTCCAGGGTTGAATAGAAGCTAGCCTATTGGATTACTAAGCCTCTTTCGCTGGCTGAAAAATTCCAGGTTTGCTCTAAAATTTTGGCTGCCACTCACGTCTACTATTCTTCATGTTGGGCTCCTTCTAAAGCTACCTACAGTAGGCTTGAAAAGTTGCTTCGTGATTTTTTATGGGCCTCTTCTGAAACCCACAAGGGTTTTCATTGGGTCACTTGGGAATTTTGTTGTCTCCCCAAGGACTCTGGAGGGCTTGGATTGCTCTCCACTCAATGAAAAGGGATTGCTCTTTGTGTCAAATGGATTATCCGAGCTCTCACCGGAGATGAAGCCTGGAAGATTCTCCTCAGGCATTGTATTCTGTCTGGTTTTCCTGTTCACGAGCGTGCTTGGAAAGGACTCGGTCTCCAAGCCCTCTTGGTTATGAGGGAGTCGGTTCAAATTGTTGGCTCCTTTATGGCCAAGAGCATCTGGTGCTCTTGGGAAACTGTTAAGTCTTGGATCCGTTGGGTAAGGGCTAGATTTCATGATGGGCTTTCCATCAATCAGCATAACTTATGGTGGTCTCCCCTTCTGGCCCAGAATGGTCAACCCCTGACCAAGTCGCCTTGGCTCAAGGACCTCAGATTTCATAAAAAGGGCATTCAAACACTGCATCAGCTCTTTCACCAACCTACCATGCATCTCTTATAGTGGGATGCTTTTAACGCCCAGTACAGTCTTCAAAACTAAGACCGTCCTACTTTTGACGGGCTGGTGAGTGCCATTCTGGTGGAAATGCTTCACAAAGTTGGCATTTGTGGGCACAAACCTTGGTGGAAAGACTAGAAATGGTTTTCAAACACTCCTCTTAGGAGCTACAAGTCGTGGCTTGGTTACAGGTGGCTTTCACCCCATTTTCCTATGATTAGTTCCTTGAACCAGAGGTGGCTTCTTAATTCCTCTGCCCATACTTGGCGTAAGAGGTTTGATGCCACTTGGTCTGCAATTGAAAATCCAAAGTTGGCCCACTTTGCTTGGTGTATTCTTTTCCAAGGCTTGTCTATGGGTTCTCGGCTTGTTCATTTGGGAGTTCCTGACCCTCGTTGCCCTTTTTGTGGGCAATCTGAAAGCTTTAAGCATCTTTTTTGGTTTTGTCCCAGAGCTCAGCAACTTTGGACTTGGATTCATGATTTATTTTGGCCTTTTTCGGTCGAAACCCTTCTCTTGGCATATGGTTTTGTTGGGGGACCTGCTTGGAACCCCGACTAAGTTCACCCAGCTTTGAAACACTTTCAGGGTGGAAATCCTCTTCAATATCTAGAAAGACAAAAAATCTTGTATATTTTCTCATTCTCATTTAGATGTTAATGTGTCTCTTTATGCTAAAGTAGTTATATGTTCTAACGTTTTTCTTACAGATTCAAGTGCAAGCCAAAAAGGTTGCACTGGAAGTGGCTCACCTACAGGTCCTCCTAGACCACTGGGGCAATGCCCCTTGTACTGTGGCTCAGATCCTTGATTCACCTTCCTCCTCCCATGGTTGGTCGCCTTCTCGGGGCTAGAAGCGGAGTGACTCCACGTGTTTCCACTCCCAGCCTCCCAAGCGGGCTCATTCTCCTCTGCCGCATCCTGGTCAGGGATGGAACTCTAGTGGTGCTACGAGGAGTGGTGGTGGTGGTTCTAGGTGGCCCTCTAATGCTCTGCCTACTTCTGGCTCTTGTAATCTCACCTTGGCGCGAGGAAAAATAAAAAGATGATGATGGTTGGGGTGCACCTCCTAACGTCACTCCAAACCCCGCTGATGTATGGGGGGAAATTTTGGATGAAAGGGATCCCCCAGGATCTACTGACACTGCCTTGGCCGCTTAATTTTATTTTTTGTTATTGGACTTCTGGGCTAGGCCCATGTGATTGATAGTATGGGAATCATAGAATGTGCCTCATCTTTCAGATTCAAAAAATGTGAAATTGTTTGAGAATTATATGTGTTTTTCAATCAACCTACCGATCAGGACTTTAGTCATAATGCATGTAGAAAATCAATAATAATTATCTATTAAATTCAAAATAAGGCATATCTTATATTGGTGAAAGCTGACAATTTTTTCAATAAACCCTTTTCGTTTCATCAAATTTGAATAAAAAAATTTGTCAACCACAAGTGTGAACTCTGGAAAACTAAGAAAAAAATGTAAGCACATTTTTGTAGTTGAATTTCTAGGTATGACACCCCCAAGCCAAATCCCAAGGCAACCCCGTCGAAAATTCTGAGACTATTGATTTTGTCAAACAAAACGAGTATTCATTTGAAATGGATATCTGTTACATTTACTATTTTGTAAATATTTTGTATTATTAATATATAATAAATATATTATATTATGTTATATATTATATATTATATTAGATATACTATATATAATATAGTATATACTACATTATAATATATATACTATATACTATATATAGTATATATTATATATATTATATATTATATACTATACTATAATATATGTAACATGATAGAATTTTTTGCAAGCATGACTAGATAAACAAAGTTAAATCCTAATCTAAAATCTAAAATCTAACAACAAAGAATGAGGAAATAAACTAACAAACTTAAATAATTTAATGGAAAGCTCTCACCGAATATGCGTCCATCCCTTCGAATTATCTTGATTGTTCTTCTCCATTTTGCCTTTTTAGTATTCTTGCCCTCAGATTTATGTGTTTGAATGCAAGTATAGCTTTTGTCGAGTGTCTAAGCAAAATATTGAAGTTGAATCTCTTCTCAAAAATGAATAATTTCGGGAGAGGAGGAATAATGATTATGACAGGCCATTTTATAGAAATTGGGTTTTCGAACGATTGGCTCAAATTGAAAGAAAGATCGACAGACGGGATTGATGAATGTTATGTGATGTGAGTTATGTATTAGATAGAACATGAGTTAGAACACAAGTTCAGGAAAGACTGAAGATAGAGACTAAGCTAGAACGTGAGTTAAAACACGAGTTCAAGATCTTAATCACCAAAAATAGAAGAAATAGACTTTGAATGTCAAAGACAAAGTTAGAAGTTGAAGAATAATGCATTCGAATGCAAACTTGAGTTAATTAATTAAATAAATATATTTAATTAATAAAACAGATCATGCATATGAGTTGGAACTAGTTAATCGACTAGTTGTGACAGAGAGTCTTCCTACAAAGATGATTAGCAGTTGAATTCAGAGATAACTGAAGAACTAAAAATAGATCTCGAGTCAGAAGGTGAGTGGACGATTAGATAACTGGATGACAGAGGAATGTGACATAAATAATTAAATATGAATTAAATGTTAATTTAATTCAACATTCAAAAATAAGAGACTTTAATTAAATAAATAAAGATAATTTATTTAATTGACTTTTGTAAAGGTGGAATTGAATAATTAAATAATAAATATTTAATTATAGATAAAGGGGGTTAAATGAATAATTAAATAAAGATATTTAATTATATTTGAAATATGATAAAGGGGGTAGTTAAATAATAAATTATTTAATTGATAGATAAAGGTGGAATTAATTAGTTAGCGACATAATTAAATAAATATGATTTATTTAATTAATCAAGTTGAATAAAGATTAATAATGAATTAATGAATTAATTAAAAAGAGGTATTTAATTAATAGAAGAAATGTGTGTTAGAAAGGTAATTAAATAATAAACATTATTTAATCATGACCACGGACTACAGAAAATTATGTTGAATGTGTACTCGCAGGCCTAGACCAATTTTCGGTGTCCATAGTTTGCCCCTCTTTGATACAATGTTGGCACGACGTTGTGTTAAAGAAAATATGCCCCGGTCGCGCCCCAGCATGAAACAAAGTAAGATATGCCCCCTCGGGAAAATGACATTTTTTGAAAAGTTTCAAAAAAACTAGGAAAAATTCCCGATAAATCAAGATGATAGTCGAAAATGCTATGGCATCGACGGAACTGAATTTGGAGATGTTTTGGACGAATACGGGTCGTTGGAAGTGGAAAGGTTAAGTGGCCAATAGAGTAGGTCTGAAAAAATGCCACCCAAATTCAACCTATAAATGGAAATTAGGGTGAAATGGAATTCATTTGCACCCAAAGGAGATAGAAAAACAAGAATTTTGCTCTGACCTACTGACAAAGATGACTCCTATTCCACATACTAGGCATCGAGGATATCGGATCCAGATGTTCAGGAGGCCAGCCAATGCAGGACCACCGGTACGTACTCGAAAATGAGCGCTTGAAATTTATTTTTGCACGTAGTTTTAGGTGTTTGAAAATTAATAAGCAAATGCGGTGCGTCGTAAACGATGCATATGTCGTCATATTCACCGCATTTCACTGCAAAATGAAGCATATGTGAAAAGACGCCTAGGGGTAGGATTAGGCAGTTAGGGAATAAATGCATTTGAATAGAAATGCACTGCATATGCATTAGGAATAGATGCATGTGATGTATTGCACCACATATGTATTAATGAAACACATATGTAGGTGGGCAGTAGAATGTAGAAAATGAACCGCAAGTGCAAAAAATGCACCGCATGTGCAGTAGTGGGAAAGGGTTTGTGGAAAACATGTGACGCATATGTAATATGCACCGCATGTGAGGCGTAGTGCAAAACATTTGTAAAATGCACCACATCTGTAAAAGTGAACCGCATTTGACTGGTAAAAAAATTTGAAAATTTTTTTTCTTAGGAAAACTTTAAATTTTTTGACACTTGGTATAAATGTAGGTGGTCCTAGATCCTATATATACGCGGGAGAGTCGGCCAGATACTTTCGATCTTAGAGAGCGTTTGACGAGTGCGGAGATTCGGCTTCTATGGAAGCTAGGCCTACGCCACTGATTGTCGATGCCTGCCATTCGGGTGAATAAGGGGATGCTGACGGCACTTTGCAAGTGATGGCATTCAGAGACATCGTCATTTCATTTACTGACTGGGGAGGCCACTATCACAGTGGAGGATGTCTACAGGATTTTGAGATTACCTATTAGAGGTGAGCGGGTTATGTATGATACCTAGCGAGGATTGACGAAGTTAGCACGGTTCTATCAGGTAGATGACATCAGTAGGCTCGGGATTGAGCATTATGAGATTAGATGGCCAATGTTAGTAGACATATACAATCGGATCGACTGTATCCTATGTACCTTGATTGGGGGTATAGTTCTTCCAGACAGACAGGGTCACGGATTTCCAGTGGGATGGGGAGCTATGCTGGTTAGCATGTTGGAGAGTGAGATGAGATATGCATGGGGTCCATGTCTACTTGGGATGTTGTACTTCCATTTACATGACATCACCTACAAAGATGCACACATGACATCACCTACAAAGATGCACAGTCGTTGAGTTGTGGTACGACACTTTTGATGGTATGGGGTTGGGAGAGGATAGCTATTTTTCGTCCTCCAGTTATATTAGAGAGAGAGGAGAGACACTCATATGTGTTTCGATATACAGGACAGATTACATAGACACACGTAGGGGACACAGGGTACTAGCGACACGCCTTGGATATTCTTGATCAGTTCACATGGAGACCTTACATGGATTGTGAGGAGTGGGTGGACGAGGATATACATTTGCCATTCTACAGACAGACACAGTATCTCATTGGGATGACTGTTTCGATTGTTCACATTATCGAGCGACATCTGCCAAACAAAGTTTTGAGATAGTTCGGGGAGGTTCAAGATGAGCCTCGGGGTAGAGCAAAGTTTGCTCTGTCATCGAGAGAGGTTCCATGGTGGGGACCCATGATTCCAGTGGCTATTGCAGAGGCAGACATACAGGCATTGCAGCCAGTACAGTGGGGATGGAGAGATGGATTAGCAGATCTAGGGACTACAACTACATATGATGCATGGTGGGCATTTCATCGACCTATTCCTTATACAGATCCTGACCAGCCAGCACCAGTCGAGAGACGAGGCATAGGGCCGAGAGGATGACGAAGAGGTGGAGGTGCCAAGGTGGGTAGAGTTGGTGGTAGAGGTGATGGAGATGACGGCAAAGGTGAAGGTAGAGGCAGGAGATGAGGACAAAGAGGATGGAGAGGGGGTCAGGTAGGTGGACATGCACCTATTCAAGAGCCAGCAGCAGTTGATGTACCGATGGCAGACATCGAAGATAGAGTGGATGTACAGGCTGGAGGTGAGCATGCTGCAGTGGAGGTAGTGGTAGAGGAGCATATAGCAATAGATGTTGCAGTAGAGGATGTGGCAAAGGATGTAGATATGGATGTGGTTATAGACCCTCTGGGTATTTTGGCAGGATAGGGAGAGGAGGAGGCACCGATGGAGGAGCAGGAGAGAGAGCTCAGAGATCAGATAGTAGAGGGGAGACGGGATGAGGATGCTCCTAGAGATGGTGAAAGGGAGGCTTTGGAGGAGAGACTCAGACTTATGACTGCAGAGTTTGAGCCGATGAGACTAGAGAGAGACAGTGCCTACACGGAGAGGGACAGTGCATATACAGAGAGGGATAGTGCTCGTACAAAGAGGGATAGTGCTCTCATGGAGAGAGACTAGGCTATAGCGCGGAGACATGAGATAGAGCAGTAGTTCACAGAGGTTAGACGCCTTTGCAGTGGGTCCTCATCTAATGGCATGGTACGGGAGTTGATCAGATCGGTGGAGAGAGCCACTTATTATAGGGATCTTTATGAGGCAGTAGTGCCAACAGAGAGACAAGCTCCTACCTTTTCAAAGGTGTGCAGTCAGAGGACACAGATCATAGAGGGGGTGGTAGGACCATCGAGGCTAGGTCCATATGAGAGGCCTTCCACCTCACAGAGAGCACCCTCGAGTCTCTTTCCACCACCATCACCACGTGACAGCAGGGGTAGCGAGACACAATGACAGGGAATTATGTAGACAGTTGTATTTTGATTAGAAAGCCTGCAAGCTCATGTTTTATTTATTGATACATTCAGACATTGTACTGTGACACACTATTTGAGTGATATATATATGATTTTGGGAGCTTCTATATGATATGAAATTCTATGTTATGGATGATGCTTTATTTCTACATGATTATGTTTCCTAGAGGATGTATATACATGTGTTATGAATGAAATGTTTCTACATGTTTATGAGTTATGCATTTTACAATGATGTTATGGATGATTCTATTTACTTATGATAATGGATGCAATGATCTATATGATGCTTATTTAAATGTGATGGTAATATGTACGTGCAATGTTTACCTTATATGATAATGCCTATTATGTAATGATGTGAAATGCAATGATCTGAAATGCAATGAATGTGACTATCTATATGTTGAAATGCAATGCAACTATGTGAAATGTATGCTAATGCAAATGATCTAATGTTGTTATTGTGTCACAGGACCTTATCTTTATGTCAAAGAAGAGAAATGTTAGGATGAAATCAATTTAGAATGTTAATAAGAAAATAATTAAAGTTTGATTGATGGAGAAAAAGGTATAATGAAAGTTGATTGATTGAGAAAAAGATATAATATTCGATATATTGCCAAATACGCTATACTTTCTTGTTATCATCATTGGGCGGGACATGACACAGATGGATAGTACACACTATGATATGAGATAGACCATAGTGTACAAAGTTATCCACCTATGAAAAATAGACAGTCGTAGACAAGAAGTGTCTTAACTCAGACTAAGGACAAGATGCCCTAGTTGTTTTGTCGAGACAAACCACAGACAGTAGAAAAATAAAAGATGGGTCATGAGATGTCATTGCTCCTCTAAATCCTTGATAGGAAATCCTTGAGGAAACTAGTAACATGACTCAAAAACCAATGTTAAAAAGACAATTGACAGACAACAGCCAAAGAAAAAGAGTCCTGAGAGATCGTTGCTTCTCTAAATCCTTCAAGGGACATCATTGAGAAAGCTAGTAAGAGGATCAATTCACAAATCGATAATAAGATAAGACAAAATAAGATATAAAGTCATAAAGCCAAATAAATGTATTCGCCAAAACTTGATCTTATGGGATTGTTTGATGTTGATGTTTGACATAGCGTAATGTGAGAGAATGACACATACCGCCTAAGACGTTGAGTCTGGTTTCGACTTGGTGACTTCTGTATAAGGCATGACAAAGCCTGGTTTCAGAAAGACACGTGTCGTATAAGACGTTAGAGTCTGATGACATTGAAGTGACAAGCCACATGAGACTATGACAATTTGATGTTTGATGTTTGACATAGCGTAATGTGAGAGAATGACACATACCGCATAAGACGTTGAGTCTAGTTTTGACTTGGTGACTTTTGTATAAGGCCTGACTAGCCTGGTTTCAGAAAGACACGTGTTGTATAAGACGTTGGAGTCTGATGACGTTGAAGTGACAAGCCACATGAGACTATGACAATTTGATGGCGTATGTTGACAAGAAAGACATATCTTGCGTAAGACATAGGTTGATCGCTTTGACAATGTGTTTGATATTGACTTGATGACTGTTGAGACATTTTGCCTTGTTGTTGCATGACTTGTTTGAATTCCTTGACTAATAAACTTTGTGTGTGTGTTGACCGTGTATGACATGATATGATACCCTAAACTATGATATGCAACTTGTGTGATAGTGATTGTGAATGAACCCTATTGGACTGACCTAGTGTGGTCTCGGGAGCTCATCAATTGATTAGCCTTGCCTACGTTGCGCAGAGACCTCGTAGTTCGACACAACCAATGACTTTGTATGTATAAAGAGTCATGATTTAAATGTGTGTGATACATGACAAACCTAGATAGACAGACCTAATGCCTCGGGGGCACATCGATTGATGGCCTTGCCTACATCCCAGTCGCAAAGGCAACGTAGTTCGACTATGTCTATGACTGACTTAACATGACTGACTTGACATGATTGACTTGACTCTATTTTTGGGATTTTTTGACATTTTTTTATTTTTTTGGATTTTTGATGTTTTCTAATGTTTTTGGGATTTTGCAGGACATTTTCGATGATGTGACGTTATGTACAAGGTGTTAGGGCATAGAACAAGGATTTGCCCCCAGTCGGGAAGATATTTGGAAAATGGAGTGGATAATGTGACAGAATGGACGCTAGATGTCAATCGTTCCAAGGAATGGACAAGACAACCATTTATTATGAGTGATGGTGACAAAGTCTGATTAGAATGATGGTACGGAAGGGCGAGCTTGACTACACATGGTGCCTATTTGCCATATTTTCACCATGGTACTTATTCATAGTGCCACCAAAGCGGTTTTCACTATTGGATGGATTTATTTCTCTTTACTTTTTTTTATTTTCTCAATTTTTTTGGTATTACAATTTGCCAAGTTTTCATCTAGGTAACCATTTTTTTACTTTTTTTTTTTTTTTGTATTTTTCTAGATTAAGACATGGATTTCTTAGAGACTAAGCATAGAACCTCTTTAGATGCAGACTGTTGATAGGGGACAAAAGCGGCTCTCCTTCAAGAGTAGAGAGTTGGTACGCTCTTGATCCAAAGGCTTCTGTGACAATGTACGGCCCCAACCAATTAGGCTCAAACTTACCTGGTTTCTCTCTTTCAGCTTGGTTTTTAGGATTCTCCATTAATACCAGATCTCCAATGTCAAAGTGTCTATTGAGAACCTTCCTATTGTAACTACGACGAAAACGATTCTGATATTCTTGTAAATGATCTAATGCTTTTTGTCTTCGCTCATCTAGCATTTCTAGCTCTTGTAACCTAGAGATACGGTATTCTTCATCGTCGATATGACCCTTCAAGGATACCCGTAGAGAAGGTATTTCAACCTCAATAGGTAAGATAGCTTCGGATCCGAATATGAGGGAATATGGAGTGGGGCCGGTGGGAGTGCGGATGCTTGTGTAGTAAACCCATAAGGTAGGATTAAGCTATAGATGTTAGTCACGACCAACGTCATTGACAGTCTTCTTAAGGATTCTAACAATTGTCTTATTAGATGCCTTAGCTTGGCCATTACCTTGTGGGTAATACGGGTTGGAGAAATGGTGTTTGATGTGGAATTCTTCACATAAATGGCGTACTTCTTGGTTCTTGAATGGGCGGCCATTGTCTGTGATTATGGATTGGGGTACACCATACCGACAAATGATATAGTGTAGGATAAACTTAGATATTTGTGTGTCAGTGATGTAGGTCATGGGAATAGCTTCAATCCACTTGGTGAAGTATTCGGTGGCGGTGATGATGAATTTGTGGCCATTGGATGACGAAGGGTGTATCTTACCTATGAGGTCAAGTCCCCATTGGGCGAAGGGCCATGGTGAAGTAATTGGACGAAGCTCCTGCTCTGGGGCTCTTATCAAGTCTCTATGTATTTGACATTGTCTACAATTATTTACAAAGACGTATGAGTCTTTCTCCATCGTAGGCCAATAGTAACCTAGTATCATAATCTTGTGGGCTAGAGTAGGAGCACTCGAATGAGATCCGCATATACCCTTGTGCACCGCTCGCAAATTTTTTTGTGCTTCTTCAGCATTGAGACATCTCATAAGGGCGTTATCTAAGGTGCGTCTATATAGGGTTTCTTCGATGATGGTGTACTTGGTTGAATTTTGGATGAAGGTTCAACGTTAGTTATTGGACAAGTCTTGGGGTAAGGTTTGGTCAGTGAGATAGTCAAATATGTCTTTATACCAAGGAGACGTAGGACCAAAAATGGTACACACTATCGCAGTATCAGGGACATCGTAAGCGGGGACCAACAGCTGTTCAACCAGAAACTTGAACTTAGGCACATTACTCAGAATATCCAACAAGGAACTCACGGTTGCCATAGCATCTGCGGCTCTATTCTAGATACGTGGTATCTATTGAAAAGTTATGTCATTGAAATACTATTTGAAACTATCAGCCATTCGCTTGTAAGGTGCATGCTTTTCATCCTTAGTCTCGTAGTCATCATTTACCTATCGGATTACAAGTTGAGAGTCGCCAAAGACATGTAGGCTCTTAATTTTCCATTGAGCTGCCATTTTTAACCCTGTCACTAAGGCTTCATATTCTGCTATATTGTTGGTACAAGGGAAAGCAATCCTGAATGATTTGGGAATGATATCACCTTGAGGTGTGACAAATAAGATACCAGCTCCTGAACCATGATTTGTATGTGACCCATGAAAGTACAATTTCCATTCAGTTTTAATGTCAATGTTGAAGAGAAATTCATCTGGAAAGTCTGCCACTAATGGATGGTCTGCCTTTATAGGTGCATCTACTAGTTGATCTGCAATCACCTGTCCTTTTATAGCCTTCCTCTCGACATACTGAATGTCATACTCACTAAGTATCATAACCCATTTAGCCAATCGGCCTGTTAAAGCTGCCTTACTTAGGAGGTATTTAAGTGGATCAATCTTCACAGCTAACATTGTTTGTCGATTGAGCATATAGTGTTGAAGTTTTTGGGTAGCAAAAACTACCGCAAGGCAAGCACATTCTATGTTGCTGTAATTCAATTCATAGCCCACTAAGGTATGACTGATATAATAGACTGCTCTCTCATGACCTTGATCATCGTGTTGGGCGAGAAGAGCCCCTAATGCCGACTAAGTTGCTGAGATGTAAAGTATCAATGGTTTTCCCTCTATAGGTGGCATTAAGACTGGTGGAGTAAGCAAATAGTCCTTGATTTTCTGGAAGGCCTCTTGACATTTAGGTGTCCACACAAACGGTACTCCTTTCTTGAGGAGATGCTGAAATGGATGTATTTTATCCATCGGTTGTACTATGAAACGCCTAATTGACTGTAATCTTCCTTGTAGAGTTCTAAGTTGGCCAACGTTGGTTGGAGGAGGCATTTCTATGATAGCTCTTACCTTCTCTGGATCTACTTCAATGCCTCTTTGAGAGATGATATATCCTAACATTTTTCTTGATTTCACCCCAAAGACACACTTCTTCGGATTTAACCTGACATTGTAATTCTCTAGCCTCTGGAATATCTTGTCTAAGACTTTCAAATGATCTTCCCTTGTTTCTGATTTTGCTATAATTTCATCTACATAATCTTCCATAAAAGTATGTACAAAGTCATGGAAAATCATAGTCATGGCCCGTTGATAAGTGGCTCATGCATTCTTAAGGCCAAACGGCATAACATTCCAACAATATGTGCCCCATGGACATGTGAAAGCTGTTTTGTGTTGGTCTTCAAGTGCTATTTTAATCTGGTTATATCCAGAGAAACCATCCATGAGGGATAGCATCTCGTATCCTGCTGTCAGATCCATGATCATGTCGATATTCGGCAAAGGAAAGTCATCCTTAGGGCATGCCTTATCGATGTCTCTAAAGTCAGTGCAAATGCGAATGCCCTCAGTTGGCTTAGTCACTAGTACAAGATTTGATATCCAATCTGCATAGTCTATTGTCCTTATGAATCCTACATCCAAGAGTTTCTTAAGTTCTATCTTGACCAATAGAACAATTTGCGGATGCATTTTCCTCAACTTTTGTTTGACTCGTTTGATACCTGGTTGTAGTGGTAAATGATGCAATATTAGGTCTGGATCCAGCCCAGGCATGTCAGCATATGACCATGCAAAGTTTATTTGTCTCTTTGTGAAGAAGTCCTTAAACTCATGTTTTTTTGTCTCTATTAAAGAAGCTGCAAAATATACCTTCTGAGGATTCTCTTTTGTACCTATGTTGACTTCAACAGATTCTTCTACTAGCATCGGTGACTTTTCCTGTTCAAAGGGGAGAATATTTAAACCTCTATCCTTGGGTGCCTCTGAGATGTTTTCGCCCTCAGATACGTCCTTTATTTTGACTTTTTCTTCGTCCAAAGGCACCTTTCAATTTTCACCTAGGGACTCATCATTTTTATTTTCATTATCTTTTTTCTTTTCATTCTCATTTTTGCGACTAGTGTAAATAGACTCCCCAAAATATGCTTTATCATCCAAGTCTATGGTAAAACCTACCTTATGATCTCCTCTTGGTATACCTTCTCTAAGTCCCATGAACTTAGCAATTGCTTCATCATTTTCGAATGTATCTATGATAGGTGTACTTTGTTGATCCCAATCGATAAGTTCAGGATAGATAAGGGGCATGTCATCATCAGAGTTCCTAAAGGTAGCTGCAGACAAGGTGAGTATAGAATGATTGACATGGTTGCAGAAGTTTTGGACCAACTCCTTGTTCTTCCTCCTACGGGTAGGGATGCTCTGATGTGGGACTATAGTGAGGGCGGATTCATTAGAAGGTGGTTGTTTAGGTGCCCAAGATGAATGATCAAGGGTTTCCCAATAATAGTTCTCTTGCCATTCTGCCTTGCACAAGTGTTTCTTGGGACGAGGACTAGATTGTTTTGGTATAGGTTTCACGTTGAGGTCCAATTCTCCAAATAGGCCATCGATATTCATGGTACTAGTAGATTAAAGGGATTCCCATTCACCATCGCTAGAGTAAGGGGATTCATCATAAATTGGAGGTTTTTCATAGATTGGGGGTTTGTCGAAAACTAGGGGTAGTGGTTCATGAGATGTCTCGATGTCAACGAATTCACTCACTTACTCTTGAAACGATGACGAAGTACCAGGATACCCAATTCTAAGTGGTTGACACCCTAGCCCTAAGTATTTCGGTCATGGGTAGACAATAATCGGTTCCGTCCTTCCATTCTAATAGAGTCCTAACCCATTGTGCCCGTCATAGCCTTCCTTTTGCATTATCTTAAATCCTTTTCCATACTGGTCCTTGGCTATTTGAATAGACGAGGAGGGATATTCATGTTCTTCTTGATACAACCAGGAATCACCTTGATCCACAACTTCTTCACTTAACTCTCCCCATTTGGTTAATGTCATTGTAGGGGGAACATGAAATGTGACCACTGACTGTCTTCTATCTACCATGGGTAGGCCATACGCCTTAGGTGGAATCAGTTGAGTGATGCAGTATGATGCCTTTATATTATATTCATCGCAACCCTTGTCTTGGATCTCGATTTTAGGAGTGGATGATGGTGGCTGGAATGAAATGGACTTAGTGAGACATGATGGGTCAACATATTGGGATAGAATGGATGATGAGGCCTCTTGGTTAACAAGAACTTGTCATTGCGGAAGGTCCCTTAGGCTTGTACAATATTGGAAAGGATCTAGATCACCATCAATAGTGATTTATGTGCCATTATAGGGAAACTTGAGACATTGGTGATATGTTGAAGGGACGGCTCTCATTGCGTGTATCCAAGGTCTACCTAACAACAAGTTGTATGGAAGGGTGAGATCCAAGACTTGGAAGCTGGTGTTCATGATCGTTGGGCCAATTCTGATAGGGAGCATTACAACTCCTTTGGATGACCTTTCTTCATCATCATAAGCCTTGATGACTATACTCTTGGAAGTGTCTACGTAGTCTTTTGAGAATCCTAATACCTTAACCAATTTAAGGGTACACAGGTTCAAACATGCTCCACTATCTACCAAGACTCGTCAGACTTTGTTTTGATGGACTAAGACTTCAAGATGTAAGGGGTCATTATGATCTGACTTTTCAGTTGAGTAGTCTTGTTGAGAAAATGTTGCATGATGTGAGTTGGTCAAATATCCCACCATTTCTTTGAAACGATTGACATCTAAGTCTATAGGAACAATTGTGTTCTATAGAGCTTTGTCAAGAATGGATTGATGCTGAGGTGATAAGGTCAACAATTCCAAGATAGATATTTGCGCAGGGGTTTTACTCAATTGATCGAGAAGGTTGTACTTGAACTTGGAAGTTTGCATAGATGTCTCGGAAGAAGGACCGGGAATAGTAATCTTAGTTTTGTGTGTGTTTACATTACATTCCGGATGCTTTTTAATGGTGAAAGTATTGACATTCTCGTTTGCGGCTTAAAGGTGGTTTATGATCGTTCCTTTACCATAGTCATACTTGGTATTGTTATAGTTGGCCGATGGGTTATTCGGGGGTCCTGAACTGGAGGCTTTTCCTTTTGTGTGGTCATGTAACAGGTCTTTGAAGACCTTATGATCACTTTTCATAGTGTTTTTCTATCCACCAACCTCTATGGTTCCGCTTTCAACAAAGTCTTGTATGATATTCTTGAGTTGATGACATTGTTGGAGGTTGTGCCCTTTGGTTCGATGATAGTCACAAAAAGAGTTATCATCCCACCATGAAGGTTTAAAATGTCCAGGATCATATTCTCTTGGTTCCAAAGGTTTGATAAGATTGTGTTTAATCAACTCTTTGAAAATAGTCTCGATTGGTTGTCCCAAAGGTGTAAATTCACATGTAGGAAATCTCCTTTGTTGTGGTCTTTGTTGTTGTGAATTTTGGACATAGTTAGCTTGTTGATCTGGACAGTTCATCGTGTCTTGATTGGGATTGTAACCCCTAAGGGTGATAATTGGTCCTGTATGTATGTGTTTAGCATCAACAATGCCATCATTTGTAACATTCTTGTTCCTAGACCAAAATTTATTTCTATCATTTGGCACATTTTGATGTTGGACAACCAGATTTTTGCCCGGTACTTTCATTTCTCCTTTGTCTATAAGGCCTTTCTCAAGGATGATTCCCTTTTATACCAAGTCTGAGAATGAAGTACAACAATGTACCCTTAGATCACTTCGCAATTTGGGGTTGATGTTCTCTAGGAATATTGTGACCTTTTGTTTTTCTGGTATTTCAACTGGACATCTACTAGCTAGACTTCGCCATCTCTGGAAGAAAGTAGTGAAATTTTTTCCATCTTCTTGTGTCGTGTGGCACAAGGTTGCAATTGTTACCTCATTGTCTATGTTAAAGGCGAAATGTTCGATAAACTTCTCAGCTAATTCGCTCCAAGATCGTATACCATATGGTAATTTAGAGAACCATTCCAGTCCTATCCCGACAAGGGTTCGTGGAAATAGTCTCATCAAGTATGTGGGGTCATACGATATGTCCATGCATGTTGTGGAGAACTCTCTAATGTGTTCTATAGGATTCTTTTTCCCATTATACTTAGGCAAAACCGGTATATTGTATCCATGGGGGAAAGGTGTCATATAGAGCACTTTGTCAAATGGACATGGACATAGGTCTTGTGCTGAGATAGTTCATTTTCCAGAAATAGACATGTTGTCCATCTGTTGTTGAAGAGCTTGCATTTTGTTTTGAAGGACATCGACTTATGTCAAAGACATGGTGTTCATGTTATTTGGATCAATGTAGGTGTTCTGATACGCCATGTTTTGTGATGGGTTATGATTGGGTGAGGGAATATATCCTGTCAAAATATTCTGATTCGGGATAGGGATATTCCCTATTTGAATGGTCTGAGTTGGTATCGAAATGCTTCCTATTTGAATTGTCTGATTTGGTTTGGTATCGGTATATTCCCGCCAAATTTGGATCTCTTACCTATCGTGTTGGTGCCAAAGGGGTTGGAGGAAGTTGTGCCTGCTGTGAATTGTAAACCTTGTGTTATGTTAAAAGGGATTGTGTTTACAATTGACGATGTTTGAGTTGCTATACCTGTTGGTATCGTTGTGGTTATTTGGGGAATAGAGATAGTTGATGTTGTAGTTTGGGATGGTTGGGTTGATTGTGTTTGCAAGGTACGAATATCAAATCCTATGGGTAGTTTAGCACCATCTGCTAGCAATTTTGCTAGATAGCGTTGAGGATCATTTAGCAAACATTCATCCATAAAGGATGCGAATTCAGGATCTTGAACTGCTCCATCTATGTCTTCTATGTAAATCTAACCATGTGTGTCTCTAGTGACATGTTTTTCTAGCAAAGGTTGGTGTGGTCATTTACTTCCTGATAGTTGGTTTCTAAACAGATTGATGAATTCGTTGGGGTTTGTCATTGCTTTGTGTTTCTTTTGGGATCTTGTTTCAACCATGAAAAATTTTCTCAAAATGGGTAATGCAGACTATGCCTAAAAATTGATATGATCTATGCCTTTGTTTTTGGATTTTTTTGACACTAAATGACATTGCTAAAATGGTTCTAAAAAGACATATACTAAGATGATGTGTGACAGGATAGACAATATGCAAAATGCAAGTAGACTATGAGGATAAATGAGTCTAAGATGAGTATAACCTACCACCTAATGGAATAAATGCATGCAAAGACTTGTTTTTGACCAAGGAACCTGATTGTATGACAAGGACAGTTGACAAGGTGAATTTTTCAAACTAGACTATGAGCTGAAAAGATCCATTAGATGTGACTAAAGTGACAAGGTTCAATGATTTCAACAAACCATAACATGGACGTTTCCAATGACGAGGAAAGTTATCTATTCTGTGATATGCAGTTTCCTAGGGAGTTTCTATATGCATGCAACTTAGGATGACTATGACTAAGACCCTTACTGTGACTAAGATGGATATGGCACCTAATGATGCAAGGTTTTGAGCAAAATTTTTAGTTTCCAATACAAGGTTGATCCTAAAAACCTAAAGCAAAAAGTGACAATGATGTTTCAAACTCAGCTCACGATTTTTGATGTTTTCTGTTGACAGGCAAATGCGGTTCACTAGACAGTTGTGGTTCAGGATTTCACAGATGCGGTTTTTGACAGTGCATGCAATGTTTCTGACAGTTGCAGTTTTTCCTATGACAAATGTGGTTTACCGGTGCACATGCGGCTTGAAAACTGACAAATGCGGTTTACCAATACACATGCAGCTCGAAAATTGACAGATGTGGCTTGCATGAATGCATGCGACTCAGAATACGACAGTTGCAACTCGTGATATGCAAACTGTGAAAAGTGAATGTTTTGATAGATAGATGCAGTGTTTCCCCTAACAAATGCGATTCTAAATGACACATGCGGTGATTAAGCTAACAAATGCGACTTTGTTTTCTGACAGTTGAAATTTTCCCAAAAGTTATTGACTGACTTTGTTGGTTTGATCAAGATTTTGATGAATACAACAAACAACAAACATAGCAATCAATGTATTTTCAATTTTGTGATGGGAGGACTGTTTAAGACTCGAAAACATTGACAACCTAGGCTTTTAGGACAATACTTGTTGAATTCTTACTTGGATTTCTCCAGCTACGCATATTTATGGTGAATGACTAGTAGCTTGACCCCACTGGCTCCCCTCCATGACACTCACTTATACGGGGCAGCCAAGCTACTGTATCCATGAAACTCCCATGGCATACATTTCATTTCCACACATAAACTGTAAATATGTAAGATGGCTTCATAGGGCCGACCCTGCTACGCCAACAAGTAGGTAGGATTTTGGTAACTCTACAATAAGGTTTTTAATAAGGGCATTTCATTCATGGGACACTATCCAACATCGGAAAGAGTCCATTTTTGTCCATCTCGTTGAAATAGTGAGCGTGATTCGTGGGCTTTCCCCAAGAATCCTCTTTTATATACCAACTGGAAGTCGCATGGCTTTAGCGTGCTATCGGTCTGAGTCGTCTTGGGGTGAGTACTTTTTCCCACCAAGACAGGCCCAAGTTCTAGATTCAGCAACCATTTCTCTTACACCCAGGATCGCATGACTGCGCAAGGGGAGAGGATACTTCGATTACTGAATCATAAGGGTTACAGATATGTGCAAAGCACCAAACAAAGAAGACAGTGGGTCTTTTTAATCCAAACGACAATTTTCTATCCATCAATCAAAAAATCCATTTTAATCCCACATGATGATTATCTATCTACCAAACAAAAGCTTGCTTAAATAAATAAATCAACACAAAGGCATTAGGTCCTGCATGCAAATTTATCAGTAGTTCATTGTTCTTCAACTTTTGTCCTGCAAACAATATGTTATTCCACCTTAACACAACTGAAATCAACCATTAGCGAAAATCAAAACAACTTCAAAAGCGAAAATAAAATATGAATGTACGGAAATCAACCAAAATAAGTGAAAAATTTTACCAGCCAGATGCATCTTTTGGAGCCACAGATGTTGTTCGACTGTTCACAGGCGGATGTGGTTCGCGAATTTGTTGACAGGCGGATGCGGTTCGTGACTTCGCGGATGTAGCTTATGATGGCGGATGCGTCACTTTTTTTCATAGATGCGGCTTGCGGATACAGATGCGTCATTTTGCTTAACAAATGTGGTGCCCCATACGAAAAACTTGCAAAAAATAACAAAAAACGGAAAAATGGAAAGACGAAAATATGTGCGGATTTTGAAGTGTGTTTCACATCGAGTTCACCAAATGTAACATGATAGATTTTTCTGCAAGCATGACTAGATAAACAAAGTTAAATCCTAATCTAAAATCTAAAATCTAACAACAAAGAATGAGGAAATAAACTAACAAACTTAAACAATTTAATGGAAAGCTCTCACCGAATATGCGTTCATCCCTTCGAATTATCTTGATTGTTCTTCTCCATTTTGCCTTTTTAGTATTCTTGCCCTCAGATTTATGTGTTTGAATGCAAGTATATCTTTTTTTGAGTAAGAAAAATATCAAAGTTGAATCTCTTCTCAAAAATGAATAATTTCAGGAGAGGAGGAATAATAATTATGACAGGCCATTTTATAGATTTTGGGTTTTTGAACGATCGGCTCAGATTGAAAGAAAGATCGACGGACGGGATTGATGAATGCCATGCAATGTGAGTTTTGTATCAAATAGAACGTGAGTTAGAACACAAGTTTAGGAAAGACTGAAGATAGAGACTAAGTTAGAACATGAGTTAGAACACGAGTTCAAGATCTTAATCTCCAAAAATAGAAGAAATAGACTTTGAATGTCAAAGACAAAGTTAGAAGTTGAAGAATAATGCATTCAAATGCAAACTTGAGTTAATTAATTAAATAAAGATATTTAATTAATAAAATAGATCATGCATATGAGTTGGAACTAGTTAATCGACTAGTTGTGACAGAGAGTCTTCCTGCATAGATGATTAGCAGTTGAATTCAAAGATAACTAAAGAACTAAAAATAGATCTCGAGTCAGCAGGTGAGTGGATGATTAGATAACCTGATGACAGAGGAATGTGACATAAATAATTAAATATGAATTAAGTGTTAATTTAATTAAACATTCAAAAATAAGAGACTTTAATTAAATAAATAAAGATAATTTATTTAATTGACTTTTGTAAAGGTGGAATTGAATAATTAAATAATAAATATTTAATTATAGATAAAGGGGGTTAAATGAATAATTAAATAAAGATATTTAATTATAGTTGAAATATGCTAAAGGGGGTAATTAAATAATAAATTATTTAATTGATAGATAAAGGTGGAATTAATTAGTTAGCGACATAATTAAATAAATATGATTTATTTAATTAATCAAGTTGAATAAAGATTAATAATGAATTAATGAATTAATTAAAAAGAGGTATTTAATTAATAGAAGAAATATGTGTTAGAAAGGTAATTAAATAATAAACATTATTTAATCATGACCACAAACTACAGAAAATTATGTCGAATGTGTACTCGCAGGCCTAGACCAATTTTCGGTGTCTACAATATATACAGTGAGAGAGAGAGAGAGAGAAGGAGTGAGAGAGTTATCTACGTAGGGTGGGAGGGATAGAGGGAGGGAGAGACAAGAGAGAGAGAGAGAGAGTTATCTAGGTACCTGGTGTGAGGGATAGAGGAAGGGAGAGACCTGAGAGAGAGAGAGAGAGTTATCTAGGTAGGGTGGGAGGGAGAGATGAGAGAGAGAGGGAGTGAGAGATATAGTTATCTAGGTAGGGTGGGATGGATAGACAAAGGGAGAGGCTTGAGAGAGAGAGGGAGAGGGAGTGAGATTTATCTAGGTAGGGTGGGAGAGAGAGACTTAAGAGAGAAGGGGATGGGAGGGATAGAGAGAGGGACAGACTTGAGAAAGAGAGAGAGGGGGAGTGAGAGAGATTTATATAGGTAGGGTGGGATGGATAGAGTGAGGGAAAGAGAGAGAGATTTTTCTAGGTAGGGTGCCCGAGAGAGAGAGAGGGATAGAGAAAGTCATCTAGGTAGGATGGGAGGGAGAGACCTAAGAGAGAGAGGAAGTGTGAGGAATAGAGGGAAGGAGAGATCTAAGAGAGAGAGGGAGTTATCTAGGTAGGGTTATATGGAGAGACCTAAGATAGAGAGGGGTGGTTGGAGGGATAGAGGGAGAGAGATACCTGAGAGATAGGGATTTTACTAAGTAGGGTGGGAGGGAGAGACTTAAGAGAGAGTTATTTAGGTAGGGTGGGAGTGAGAGACCTAAAAGAGAGGGGGTGGGAGGGATAAAGGGATGGATAGAGGGAGGGAGAGACCTAAGAGAGAGAGGGGTGGGAGGATAAAGGAGGGGATAGAGGGAGGAGAGACCCGAGAGAGAGAGAGAGAGAGAGGAGGTGGGAGGATAGAGGGAGGGAGACTTGAGAGAGAGGGGTGGGAGGGATAGAGGGATGAGAGACCTGAGAGAGCAGGGAGGAAGGAGAGGACAAAGAGAGAAGAGGAGGGATGAAGGATGAAGAACATCTAGGTAGGGTGGAGGAGACACCAGAGAGAGAGAGAGAGATTTATTTAGGTAGGGTGGGAGTGATACTTGAGGGAGAGAGGAGGGAGGATAGAGGGAGGAGAGATCCAAGAGAGAGAGAGAGAGGGGTGGAGGATAGAGGAGGAGAGACTTGAGAGAGGGAGAGGGGTGGAGGGATAAAGGGAGGAGAGACCTAAGAGAGAGAGAGAGGGAGGGATGAAGGGGGGGTATAACTATCTTGGTAGGGTGGGAGGAGAGACCCGAGAGAGAGAGAGAGAGAGAGAGAGAGAGAGAGAGAGAGAGAGAGAGAGAGAGAGAGAGAGAGAGAGAGAGAGAGAGAGAGATTTATTTAGGTAGGGTGGGAGTGAGAGACCTGAGAGAGAGAGGGGGTGGGAGGGAGAGAGGGAGGGATAGACCTAAGAGAGATGAGGTGGGAGGGAAAGAGGGAGGGAGAGACCTGAGAGATAGAGGTGGATTTATCTAGGTAGGGTGGGAGGGAGAGACCCAAGAGAGAGAGTGTGTGTTATTTAGGTAGGTTGGGAGCGAGACACTGAGAGAGAGAGGGTTGGTGGGAGGATAGACAGAGGGAGAAACCCAAGAGAGAGAGAGTGGAGGGATAGAGGGTGAGAGATCTAAGAGAGAGGGGGTGAGAGGGAGGGAGAAACCTGAGAGAGAGGGGGATGGAGGGATAGAGGAAGGAAGAGACCTAAGAGAGAGGGAGGAATGGATGGATAGAGAGAGATAGAGGGAGGGATGAAGAGAGGTAGAATTATCTAGGTAGGGTGGGAGGGAGAGACTTGAGAGAGAGAGAGTTATTTAGGTAGGGTGGGAGTGAGAGACCTGAGAGAGAGAGAGAGAGGGGGTGGCAGGGATAAGAGGGGAAGACCTAAGAGAGAGAGGGTGGGAGAGATAGAGGGAGGGAGAGATCCAAGAGAGAGATGGGGTGGGAGGGATAGAGGTAAGGAGAGACCTGAGAGAGAGAGAGAGAGAGAGAGAGAGAGAGAGAGAGAGAGAGAGAGAGAGAGAGAGAGAGAGAGAGAGAGAGAGAGAGAGAGAGAGAGAGAGAGAGAGAGAGGGGAGAGGGAGGGAGGGATAGAGGGAGGGAGAATTATCTAGGTAGTGTGGGAGGGAGAGACCTGAGGGGATTAAAATGATGGATGATTGGACCTTCACCAATATGTATCAATTCATGGTCTATTGGGCTATTGAGTCTAGAACAAAAAAGTGGAGAAATATGTAATAAGATAAAGCATAAATATAACTAGATTCTCATTCTCATAAAAAAAATATTACATCCATGTAATACATACTTGATAATCTATAAGAAAAACTACAATGACCAACTTGGTATAAGGTAATTATTATTATAAAGTATTTTCAATAAATTAGGTGTTGTCAAACACCATCAAATCATCATTACATTCATGCTAGCAAAAGTAGCAAGAGAAAACATAAAAAAAAAACAATATTACATATTTTATTGAATCATTACAAACAATCATGGAGACATACCACCACATAGAAATATGCATTACAACCCTTCCTCATCTTTACAAGTTGTATCCTTTCATGTATTGATCAAATGTTCAATTTTTGAGGCCCTAGAACAACCTGTAGACTATACTTGACCAAAAAAATAGCTCAATGACTAGTCCCTTCAAAATGATAAAAAAATATTATTTTAACAAGTTGAGCATCAACCCTAACCTATAGCACTATAAAAAAATTTAAAATTAATGGTTTAGATCCAATCTCAACTAAAATGGATGTCCTAGATGTTGAGAGAAGACCTAACAAATTGAATGCAACTAGATGGAAGGAGGGCTTAAAATAATGGTGAGCAACTGGAGTGGCTGGAGGATAATCATGTCATTTAATTTGATGCTCTTCTTTGAATTTTTTTTTACATAGTTTGTACTTTAAATATTTTTGTATCTTCCTTTTAATCAATTCCCTTGCATTTTGGTTAACTTTTATGTCAAACAACCTACCTTTCAACAAAATTTCCCTTTAACGAACCTACCTTTCAAAAAAAAATCCTTTAAAAAACTAAATTTAGTGAACTTTATTTAGCATCCTTCTCTCTCGCTGTGTGTGAGCTTCTCACTTTTGGTAAAATGGAAAACCTTGGAACCATGTCAACATATCAGCAAGTTCGAGAACTCAAGAAATTTTCAATATGGTGAACCTTCATCTCTTTTTCTTTTTTCATTATTTCACGGAACTTACTAACTTTGTCACTTTGACCTTTCCTTCCCTTTTGTTTGGGTTTCGACAAGTCTGTAATCTTGTAAACTTGTTGACACATTTTAACACTTTAGTTGTTCCTTAGTTTTTGGGTGCCCTAGGTAACTAAACCATAACTATTTTTAATGCTTTGAAATAACTAAATCCATTTTTGGAACTTTTAAAGGCTTATGAACCAAAATAATCACTAAACACTTTAACACTTTTATTTTCTCCTTCATATGGGTGCTTGGAAAGGTTCACAAACTAGAGGAACTCTCGAAACACATACACAATATTTCTTTAGGGTTTTCATTGGTGACATTAATATTTTTAGCATGATCTTGGAGGGTGGAGAGAGGTAAAATATGGGACAAAGAATCAATTTTATCAAAAAAATGAGAGCCCTAACACATTGTTTACAAACATAATGATTTAAAATAGTAAAGCTTACCTCAATGAAAGTTGACATGCAACTACTACCACCAAAAAGTTCTCATTTTTAAGGTCCAACATACATTTTTTCATCATAAAATTTTAAATTTAATATTACCATTCATATATGAAAAAATAATTTACATATTATATTTACTATTTTGTTACAAATTAATACATGTGGACTCAACATAGATAGATAATCAGGATCTAAAGGGTCAACAATTGTAGGATGAGTGTTGTGACCATAGAATTTCATTACATATAACTCTTTACATTAATTTTCGTTCATAATAGATTAATATAGTTAATCTTAGATTTAAAAATATATATAATCAAGTATAAAACCTTATTATAAATTACACAATCAATACCAGAGGTTCCATCAAGCAACTCATCCATCAAATTGATATTGTCTAATATCTAGATGTATCCTCCTTGTGGACTTATCTACCATACTCTTGAAAATTTGGAGCATCCTTTGTAGGGTGTTTGTTTTCAGCATCCTCTAACCCATAGTCACAAATATATCCTTAATTATGACAAAGGTGAGATGAACATCGATGCCTAGAAGTCTCACCATCAACACCCTATAAAAATGGTATGTTATGTTGTATTAATGTTTGTGTCAAGGAACTAATTTGTTCTAAAGTCTCCACCTCTAAAACTTTCCTTTGCAATTGAAGTGACTAACACATTTTGAATGTACATCCTCTCTAGGGGTTGTAGTACATGGTGATGGGCATGGCATGCCCCATCCCTAAATATCTATGAATTGTATTTTCCTCTACCTTAGAAATATTGCATGTCAAAATAATTTATAATATCATTAAGGATAAACTCACAATAGAGTTTCATCAAAAACTATTGTGGGGCCTTGTTGCTACATGGGTGATGATCAAAAACCACCCACCACCTATCCCCAAAAGAATTATTATTCCTTGGTGTTAGCACCAACGAATATTGAATCTCTTACAAATTTCGTGTAAGGATGCATTGGTTCTTAGATCAATAAATAATGCACACAAATTCATATTTCATTTTTTCTCTCTTTTACTTTTTTATAAGATAATTTTGTAGATTAGAATTATCATGCATTCTCCCTATGATTGGAACATATGTGTGTTTTTTCAATAATATAATCTATGTGATAAATGATATATTTTAATGATGACATGAGGGGTCTCTAATGTGAAGTAGTTGCATTAGTATTTTTCAATATATCAATAAATGTTTGAAGTTCATTTTTGTTGGTTTCAATTTGACCAAATAAATTTTCTTGTGTGTCACAAGTATAGGGATAGATGAATAGTTTCAAGAGGGTTATGTTCTTCTTTCCCCTCCACAAAATTTTTTGAATTAGTGTTTGGGGGTGTTGAAGGATTTTCAATTCCTAAAATTTTAAAAAATAATGATCAAAACAAATTTCATTTTTATTTAAACCCCTAAAACCTAAAAACACTACCTCCTCGACCTCATGCACATTGTGTTGGCATTTTTTTGGCCTGCATCCACTCAAGGATTTCGTAAATATGTTCATTTTTTCTCACTTGTGTTACGACTTGGAAGAAATGGGGTTAAGCTCAAATGATCTCAACCTTTATTTATTTTATTTTAACATAGATATATAATGTGAGTACATTATGGCTCAATAGTGAACAACCTAGGCTTGTTCACTACCAAATCATAATGTGCTCACATTTTCATTTTTATGGACCAAAAAGTAGTTATGGCCAATTTTTTTCTCCCATATTTGTGTGCACACCCTCCACTCCTATCCCAAATCCATCGATCTATTGATTCCACTTGGCATCCTCTCCTTAACTCTAACCTCTTATGAATCATCCACCATTAGTATTCAAATCAAATCTCAATTGCTCATCCTCCATCCAAGGAATCTATTTAAGAGAGGTGTGGCCCTCTTATTTCATCATCTCCTCATATCCTATACTCATACTATCCATTTGATTATCCCATTCTATCCTAAATTCATGGTGTCATTTTGACAAGCAACTTACATGCCTCCAACACACAACAACACCATCTAGAAAAAATCAAGAGGTTTGAGAGACCTCTTTGAGATCTCTCAACAAATAGGATGATTCCTCTTATGCTCAATTTGAAGGAGCAATTGAAAAGAAAGCTATAAAGGTTATTTGTTTTCATTTAATCATTATTTTCCTTCTTGGTTTTCAATGCCATCACTAACTTTCTATTGTAGATAATGTCACTAAAAAGAGAAAGAAAAAAAAAATAACCAAGAAAAAAATTATGAGGTGAAAAAGGAGGTATTGTAGGAATCTAAAAGGATAGTGCAAGCTAATGGTGGACGGTCTTGAAATTGTTGAAAAATAGAAAAAAGGTAACTTTGTGTAACAAATTGGATTACCCACAAAATATCAAAAAAATGTAGTAATAGAAGTTATAACATTTTGAGTGTATATTATAAGTTATTTATTTTTAAATCATTTTAATTTATTTTAGTAAAAATTTCATATTTCAAAAAAGACATAAACACTCAGCAAAATAATTATTAAAGAGAAAAAAATTCATAAAACTTGATATGAATTTAAGGGGCATATGTGGAGGGGCTAAATTATTATTCTATTTTTCATAAATAAATAACTAATTATTAATTTTAAGTGACTTTTTGAAACAAATAACGAACAAATTTTTAACTAGCCCAATTTGAGGTAAAGAACATCAAATTTATTTTCTTTAGTTTATGTATGATGAAGCATAGGCTGGGCACAAACTTTTAAATTTTAATAGTGATATATAGATCAAAATTTATAAACCTTTTTCAATGTAAATATTTATTAAACATATAGACATGATATATTTAAAAGTAAATTAAGTAATAAAATTTTAATGAGGAATAAGTTATATTTCTAGAATCTTTGAGAGTTTTCTCTGCAAACCAAATGTTTCATTTGTTTAAATTAGGTTAAGGATAGATCAATTAACTTCGAGGTCAAATTCAAGGAAACTAATAAGCTATCACTCATCTATTTGTAATATTTTGGTAAGTTTGAGAATCTTAATCTTAAATTCAAAACAATTCCAAGATGAAATGGGAAGATAAAAATTGAACAAGAAATAGATTTTCATTTTTAAGAAATTAAAATCTATTTATAAGCATATATCTATTTTTTTAAAAGTGGATATCCATTTTATATCCACTTCTAAAAAATAAATATTTGTTTCTCAAAAATGAATATTTATTTCTTAGAAACAGATTTTCAATTTAGTATGAATTTTTGAAGTAAATTTAAAATAATAGTTTGAATGTAGCAGAAGTTTCAAAAAATTTATTATCTTTAAGAAGGATATTTTCCACATTACCATTTGTTGGTCCATCAATTGCTTACACTCACTAGATAAGTTAAAGGGTGAAACTAATAAAGAGGATGGGGATAAAAAGGAAGATGTCAATCAACATCTCACACCCAACTCGTGTTCCTCTAAATATGTTACTTTGAAGATTGGAGAAATTGGAAAATAATGATAACCATGTGATACATGAGTGCCTCAGGGGTTAGATGATCTTTCATCATCAAAATATAAGTTTTTTATTTCTTTATTTTTCTTTATGTTTTCCATATTTTTGATGTTCTTGTTATATTTAGGGTTCACGGTTTTAGATGTGAGTGTATTTTCAACTATGCGATAGTGGAGCACTAAAATAAGTACTTAGATACATTATTTACATTATAGAGTGGCTCAATCATTTAATCTATTGAAATATGTATTCTACCTTTTCTTTTCTTTTTTGTTATATAGATGGGACCAACTAGAGTGTCGCCATTAGATCCAAAATAAACATAGACACTTTGACACTAGTATAAGTCCATCTAGAATTTACATAACATGACACCAACCTTTGCGAAGGTATATTTAATCGTGAAATAAATGATGATAGTTATGTAAGATGTTTTAGTTCATGAAGATCCATTCCACTTCATTGGGATCACATATAACATGTATAATATGATTCTTCTAAATATATTTGTAAATTTGGTTCTTTAATAGTTGCTATCTCACTTTGATTCAAAAAATATTACTAATTTTGAGAAGAAGCATTTAGGTCTTATGTCATGTTTTAATATGATATTCACTTAAAATTATTATATGTCCCTACTATGTAATATAATGGAAGTATTTTGATTCAATTTGTTTGTTCACTTCCACAAAGATGTTTAGTGCTTACTTGTTGCTTAGTTAGCTAACCTTTCATTGGATTCTCCAAACATGACAATATGTCTATTGGTAACAGAGTGGACTTAGATACTAGAAATGTGATTTGTTACAATTTAAAGATACAAATTTTAACTATCAACAAATAGAAAGATTATATGAGAAAGAATGAAATCATACAGACACTGCTTAATGAAATATGTGTCACATTTCTAAACCTATTCCATTCCCTCTTTCTTACATCTATAAAAAAAAATTATAATAAACAAAATAGAATTTAACTACTTAAAATAAACAAACAATAGAAAACTCATGAAACAAAAATAAGTGACTACTAAAAAAATTATCCACATAAAACCACTCTGGAAGAGTGTATATATAAAGTTTCACTGTTGAAAGTTCTACTTCTGTTCTTTATAGAGGATCTTCTCCCAACTTCAACCGCAATAGCTTGCAGGTTGTTTAAACTTTTCCACAGCTAATTAACACATTGTGATATGATCAAGTTTGGAATATGAGTATGGTGAGGCTGTGAAGATGATGTTGAACAACTAGAGTTGCTTAACACCTGCTCAATCTCCCACTGTGAAAGACCCACATTAGTTTTGATGAGGAACAGTATATGACAATCAAAGACAAGGGGATGGCAGGGAAGAAGAATGGGTCCATTTTCATTCATTCCGAACTCCTCCTCTGCCTTGTCCAGCAAAGTGCTGAGAAGGGGGTGATTTACATAAGTTGTGGGGATGACAAAGCGCTTCTTCGTTTCGTTGTCTCCCACAAAGACAGCCAGGTGGCCTTCTGGCACATCCGCTGGCACACAACTCGATCTTCTTCTCCCTCTCACCCCAAATCTTTGCCATTTTATGATATTCATAAGTATTTTGAGTTTAGTTGGAAAACTATAACTGCCCTTCATGGTGAAAGAACAAGCAAATAAGAAATAGCAGATGAATGGAGAGACTGGTTGTATGTATAGATATCTAAATTGGGCGAGGAGCAGAAGGAAGAAGATGAGAATCATTGCACTGCATAGCAGGTGACATGGTTGTCTCAACTTACGTAAGTTGCGAGCCAAAAGTTAAAAAGGTATTCTTTGCCTTTTTCAACTATTATTTCCTTTCACTGTACACGGACCAACCAACCAAACTTTGACCTTTTTAAGTATTATTCAATTATAAGTCGCTTGATTCTTATATGGCTGGTGTGATGATGATTAATGGTCCAATACCTTGCTTCTTGTTTCTTGATTCTTTTATGGTTCCTTTGATAGTGATTAATGGTCCAATACCTTGTTCCTTGCCTCTTGACTCTACTATGGCTCGTGTGATGATGATTAATGGTCCAATACCTTGTCATTTAACTCTTCTATGACTCATGTGATAATGATTATTGGTTCAATACCTTGCATTCTTTTATGGTTCGTGTGATAATGATTCATAGTCCAATACCTTACACTCTTATAATGATTCATGGTTCAATATCTTGCACTCTTTTTGGCTCATTTGATAATGATTCATGGTCCAATACCTTGTTTGTCACTCATATTGCAATTATAAACCGCACAAATTAAGAATTGATTAATAGTTGTAGAATTGAGTTTAGATATTTTTGTTGTAAAATATAGTATTTTTTTTAAATTAAATAATATGAAAGAGGATATTTTTAGTAGAACATCAAAAAGATTATAGATTATTTTTACATTTATTTAGTTTATATTATTTTTATTAAATAAGATGTGTTTTAATATTTGAAAGGTAATTTTGAAAATAAATGTGACAAAAAATTTACTTGACAAGTAGGGTTGATCATCAAATTTAGGTCCTAGATGCAATGCATCAATTGGTTTTTAAGATCAATCAAGTCAATGGATAAAGTTTTTTTTTCTATTTTAAAATAAGTCAACTTTGTTATTTTTGTATATACATGAGGTGATTATTTGGATAGTAAGTTTTCTTGCTTGAAAGTAATAGGTTGTGGATTTGAACCTTCTCCTTTCATCAATCAAAAAATTACAATCAATTGATTTGTACATAGATGTCATCAATCCTATTACTCAAAAAGATTTGTTTTAATAAATTATATGTTATTCATAAGGGTTAGGAGCTTAATCCTTTAAAGGTGCACCTACAAGCAAACCAAATGTTTTTATCTCAAATTATTCTATACATTGTTTACATTTATTAGAAACACTTTTAATACATCACATTTATTATTAAAATATTTTAACAATTTTTTTAGAATGTTTAAAATAAAGAGGTGGTCAATTGGCATTCACAACCAAAAAATAAATAGTCACAAAAGCATATAGAGAAACTTAAGCACACATAATAGTAATAGGCAATGGTGTAGGAGGATCATCACTACTAGGAACCACTATTTGAGGACATTTGGAGCTACTCATTCATATTTAGAAGCTAACTAATCATGCACATTGAGTGGGACCAAAATTCCCCAACTATGTGGTGAGTTTATCAATGATGGTTAATTCACAATCTATGGACTTATGGCTGAAGCCAAATGCATGATCATAGCCTTCCTAGGAAGGAGGAACACCCATGTTACACCAATAGTGGGAAGAAATATCCATGGCTATGGGAGCAACTATTCTTACATGTATGAATAACAAGTGGAGGCATGGTGTGACTGGCACTTGACGTTCAAAGGAACTCAACTCATTATGTATAAGGAACTCCCCTACTAGTTGATCAAGTATCATATGTATAAAATTCTTGTGGCACTTTTTTATCTTACACTTTAATCTAAGTTAGACTTGAAATAAACCCAATTCAGATTCTTAGTTAGAGAAAAACTACAAGAAATATCCCCATTAGCAAAAATAACTTTTTTTTTAGAATTCTAGAGTAGGAAAAGAATAGTAGATCTAAAGAGATTCAAATTATAACAATGTAAGTAAGCTAGAGGGTTGTATCTATAAAGCTAGAAACTATCCATGAGAAGAAATCTAGATGAAAGGAGAAAAAAATATGAATATGATCTAGAATAGCCTAGGGGTGATTCGAAGGTGTCAGTTCAAGCAGAGATTTCGGTATTTTCTACATTTTAGTAGATCGCATTTTCAGAGGTCTTTGAAGTGAAATTTGGGATCGGAAGTGTCATCGGTCTCTTAAATGGAATAGTGTAAGCATTTGATTAAAGGGGCTGAAATTAGATCTCTTCGAGACCTTTCCAATGAGGTAGAGAAGTTAAGATTTCGATCATTGGACTAGGATTTACGACCCCGCCAAGTTGGAGTAGAAAATAACACGTGCTTTTTTGAAAACTTTATGTTTTATTGCTTTAGTTTTACATTTTTGAATTCCAAAAAATGTGATAACTATTGGAATTCCTCTTGCAATTTACATATTCCAATTTTAAAATGTAAATAATTCAGTTTTTGAGTTGCATGTACAACTCTTTTTGAGTTTTTTGTTCTATTGAAAACTCTCACAATACCACAGGTTGTGCATCAGGTATAATCTCTGGATTTATAATTTAGATCACTAATATTAGAGTGGGAACACTCCTGAATGTCAGATCGTACAAGGCCAAGCTATCAAAGATTAGGATTCAAAACACAAAATTTCTCAAATTATCCTCCTTTGAGATGCACACTACCAAAGATGGAAAAAGATTGAGGTGAGTCATCAGACCCTATCAAGATGATGATGGAAGAAGCTTTGAATAAGTAGCAAGATGAAATGATGAATCAATTTTCACATCCATTCGAACAAAACCAAGGTAACCAACAACCAAACAGAGAAAAAACACCATTTCGTGGACACACCCCATTCAAGGTGCAAGTAAATTTTGATATCCTGGATTTTGAAGGAAAAATTGATGCTGACACTTTTGATGATTAGTTATCAAAACTAGAATGATACTTCTTTGTGAATCATTTCTCAAATGCAAAGAAAACTTTTTTCCTCCTCAAAGCTGAGAGCCATGTGAAACAAGCATGGGAAATCAAGGTAATAGATAGAGAAATATCCATTGGACTAGAATTGGAGCTAACCTTTAATAAAAAATTGACATGGGGAGAATTTGTGGAATACATCAAAGAAGCATTCTTCCCTAAGGATACTTATGAACAAAAGTATATGTAGTGGCAGTTGCTTTGACAAAAGAAAGATCAATTTGTGCAAGACTATACCAATACCTTCTATGCACTATCAACAAAACTTGGCATCGAGGATTCTGAGAAGCATCGCATGTTGAAGTATCGTAGTAGACTTCACAAATATATTTAGACTAAGAATTTTTTTTTAATATTGAAACGTTAGCGACTGCTTACAAATATGCCATAAAAATTGAAGAGAATTTAAAACAAAAAGGGAAGAAAGATCATTTTGTAGATAATAAATCAAAGGGCAAAGGTAGCAATAAATTTGTAGGAAAGCAAGTGTCCAAGGAATGTCCCTCGAATTCACCAACAACAAAGAAGACGTGGGTTACTAAGAAGACACAAGATACAAGCATGTGGTGTGAAATATATAAGAGTGCATCTCATAACACCAAGGATTGTTGAACCATTAAAAATATGATGACAAAGACATGTGGAGAGGAAGTTGAGCCTGAATCATTACCAACAAACCCTTTTGAATAGAATGATAATGAACAGATCATAGAGGAAGACCCATATGCCATGGTTGCAACTACTAAAATCTTGCCTTGTGAGGATGAAGAACAATTACTCCATTCACAAATGTGGGTTGGTGGAAAGGCTCTACATTTTATTGTTGACAGTGGTAGCCAAAAGAATTTAATTTTTATGGAGATTTTCAAGAGACTAAATCTAAAAACAAAACATATGCAACCATACTCCATGGGATAGGTAAACCAAGGATGAGATGTTCAAGTAAATAAATAGTGTCGTCTATCATATGCAATAAAACCATTCAAGGATGAAATAATTTGTGATGTAGCACCTTTGGATCTATGTGATGTCTTGTTGGGGAAACCATACATGTATCAACATCATGGTGTATATGAGTCAAGACCACACAGCATCACAATCAAGCTTGGTGAACAAAAGTATCATATAACAGAGGTATGTCCAAAATAATTTGCATCTTTGATTAATGCTAAACAATGTAAATTTTTGATTGCTCAAACTAGAGCTTTTGTACTCTTCATGATTCATTCCAAGGAAACAAAATCAGTCATTCTAAATACACATGCTAAAGTGGTCACAACAATAAACAAGCAAAAGTAAATGGATCAAATCTTGAAGCAATATCAAAATGTGTTTAATTCGCCATTAGGGGTTCCAATGCATTGTCAATTCAAACATTCTATTAATCTAGTGCTAGGTACACCATTACCAAAGGAGCTAGTGTATAGGAGGTCAGTCTTGGACAATGATGAAATCAAGAGGCAGATTCAAGAGATAATTCAAAAAGGACACATTCGTCCAAATGATTCACCATGTGGTAGTGTAATTGTTCTTGCTAAGAAGAAACATGGGACATGGTGAATATGTATTGATTATCGGGCATTAAATAAAATCACTGTGAAAAATAGATATCCAATTCCTCAGATTGATGATCTCTTGGACCAGCTTAGAGGGGGTAATTTCTTCACCAAAATTGATGAAATCTAGGTATCACCAAGTACCAATTGATCCATCAGATGTGTGGAAGACTGTTTCAAAATCTAAGGAAGGTTTGTTTGAATGGTTGGTCATGCCTTTTGGGCTAACCAACGTTCTTACCACTTTCATGAGGATGATGAATGATGTGCTCAGGTTGTTCATCGATTCTTTCATGGTTGTTTATTTGGATAACATACTCATCTTTACCAAAACTTGGACTAATCATTTGTAGCATGTTGAACAAGTTCTTTCAACTCTGCAAAAACACAAACTCTATGCCAGCATAGAAATTTTTTCTTTTGGTATGTAAAGAATCCAATACTTGGGGTACATTATTGACAATGAGGGTGTTCATGTTGATCCTACAAAGATTCAAATTATCAAAAGACTGGCCATCTCCTAAAAATCTCAGAAAGCTTCACAGTTTCTTGGGTTTGAAAAACTTCTATCATAGGTTTGTTATTGGTTTCTCTCATGTGGCATGGCCTCTAAATCAGCCATTAAGGGGTGGAGGACAAGAAAAAATTTAATTGGACAAATACAAAGCAATAGGCATTTGTGGAATTGAAACAAATACTATGCTCAGCACCAATGTTGGCCCTTCCAGACCTGCAACAATCCTTTGAAATAGAAATAGATGTATCTAAGTATGCCCTTGGCACTGTACTCATGCAACATGGGCATCTGGTTGCCTACCATAGTGAGACTTTTTCTGATATTGTGCATAGATACCCCACATATGACGGGGAGTTGTATGCCATTGTTTAGGCCTACAAATAGTGGGAGCATTACATTTTGGGAAAGGATGTCGTTATGCATACAAATCACAAACCCCTTAAAATTTTACAAACACAAGGGATGATGTAGAATGATAGGCATCAAAGGTGGTCTACTTATCTACAACAATTTCATCTCAACATTCGTCATAAGAAGGGAAGCAATAACAAAGTGGCATATTGTTTGATCAGGCCTCCAATTGAAACTTTGACAATGGTGTTGGATTCATGTGGTCATAAAATAGTGGATTGGACCCAATTATATGGTAATGACCCTGATTTTTCTGATATTTACAACAAATTGGTAGACAACAAGTATGTCCCTAATTTTCACTTGCAAGATGGGATGCTTTGTCACGTTGGTCACATATGTGTTCCCACTGAAGAATGTAAAAATACGATATGGGAATTACACTACAGTCGTGTTGTAAGCCATTTTGGCATCGATAAGACCACTGCTATACTTCAAAAATACTTCTATTAGCCAAAACTGAAACATGATATCATTTCATATATTCAAGCTTATGCAACCTATGCAATTGTAAAGCCTACAAATCATAAACTAGGCATGTACTTACCCCTTCTTATCCTTGATAAACCATGGTAGTTAGTTTCAGTGGATTTTATGTCTACACTTCCAACTACCAGACGAGGTCATGATTGTGTATATGTGGTGGTAGATAGGTTTTCCAAAATGGCTATCATGGTGGCATGTAAGAAGATGATTTTTGCAGAAAAGACTACTAAGCTATTTTTTGAACATGTTTGGGTTCATTTTGGTTAGTCAAAAAGCATTGTTTCTGACAGGGACAGTAGATTCATCAACACTTTTTGGTCTTCACTATGGGCTAAGATGGACACAAAATTGATGAAGTCTACAACATTCCATCCTCAAAAATATGGATAGATAGAGGTGGTAAATCTAATGATCATTCACATCTTATGAATGTATCATTCAAAGCATCCTCGCACATGGGATGAGAGCCTACCCTATGTCCAACGTAGCTATAATTGTGCACTTTATAGTTCTATAGGGCACAATCCATTTGAGGTGTGCCTTGGGTATCAACCATTAGCACCTATGGATATAGCACTATGTACAACCTAAAATTTCACTATATGCTAAGAAGGAGGTAGACAAAGCAACAAAGTTCATTGATAAGATCAGACACCTACATCAACAAGTTCATGTGATCTTGGAGAACAACAATAAGTATAATGATAGACATGATCAGCATAGAACTCCTCATCAATTTTATGTTGGGGAAAAGGTGTGGCTATATCTTCAGAATGAGAATCTTCAAGGACCAAATAGGAAACTACATCCTCTTTGCTATGGCCCATATACCATTATCAAGCAAGTTTGTGAAAATACATTTGATCTTAATTTACCACCATTTCTAGGGATCCATACAGTATTCAATATGGAGATGTTAAAACCTTTTTTTCCTCCTTTGTTGGACATTTCACAGGCCACTGAACACATTCATGCTACAAAATTGAATCCACACAACACTACTCCATTATAGAGTGATCATGTCACCGAATTCATTGTGAAGACTCTCAAAAATTAGTGAATCCCTCTCTACCATGTGGTTCAAGTAGGTCAACTTTCTCACCAAGGCAAGTGGTTAACTAAGGAACATATTCAAATCCAATTTCCTCATCTGTTGCAGCAATTGAATGTAATGGGGCCCATATACCTTGGGCTCAATTTTAGGCCTAAAAATAATTCTCAAGTTTAGGCCTAAAAATAATGCTGAAAAAGTCTTGAGTTTGAGACAAGATAGACACCTAGGCTTGGGATTCTCATAATGGATAAGTCGTTAACTAAGAGGTGGGTCTTGATGATACAAGCACCATGAAAACAAATTAGGCTCAATCCAATCTTTCCAAATCCTCTAAAGGCTAAAGAACCAAGTGTGAGGAGGAAGATTGAAGACCTCAATACAAATTGAAATGAGGAAGATCCAAAGAGAATAGATTAAGAATTTGACAAAGCAATCCAAGAGTATAATTCTTGAAATTTGTTGAATGATTACAATGCTAGTCTTTTCACCAATCATGTGGGAGCTAAAACCTATGCTTATGCATCATTACATCAAGGGTAAGCTCCTAAATTCATTGATAAAAGGTAATTTTGAACTAAACAACTTGTATTTAACATAAAGTGGGATAAATGATCTAATCTCTAGAAGAGACAAGATCTCGTAGAGTATAAATGTATTTCCTTAAAAGATGTACAAATTTTATCCCAAGAGTCTTAATTAAAAACAATTTGGAATAATTAATGATGGGGTATAACTATAGAATCTATTAATAAAAGGAAAAACCAATCATAATTTAACCATCACTTTCCCATGTTTGAGAAACAAATTTACACATTTAAAAACTTTCTGAATTCTTTGAACAACAAAATAATCCTTGATCTTGACCAAACTAGAAGTGATGAGAATGGAATGGAAACCAATGACCTTAAAACACTCTTGACATAAGGGTCTCATCTTCCTCATTATAATTCTTGAAAAGAATCTTTTGAGCTCTAGAACCTTCCATAACTCTAATAATCCACTTGTTCCAAATGGAATTAATCTACATGAAATTGTAAATAACACACATGTCACCTTTGTCCTAAGCCAAACAACAAGTATCTCAAAAACCCAATGGAAGTTATGATATTTCTACTCATTGGCCCATAAAGAATATCTAAAGAGTTTAGCAAGAAACTTTAGAAGTGCTCCAACAAGAAAAATTAAAAACATGAGTGACACCAAAATCTTAGTAAAAATCTAAAATTTCCCCACCAACAAAAGATGTTTTGAGTGAAAGTAAATTTTCAATAATAGTATACCATTTTCACATAACCCTCATGGGAGAAACAAATGCAACATAAATATTCAAAATCTACAATATAAAAATAATAACAAACAAATCACAAGATAACACTATATTTACCCTAAGAAAACCCTCACAAGAGAATATCTTGGCATCCAAAAACGCTTACATACTCAAGGTATTATCTTGATAAAAAAACATTACAATACATTTGGAGAGTCTCTATGTAGGCTTTTGAAGCATCAAGAATGTTGGTGTGAATATGGTATTTTACCTATATAGTCCACTAGTAGGTCCTATTCACATGTTAAGTTTACTTAGGTCCTAGGAATCTTTCTAAAAACTTCTTAGTTGTCTTGATGAGATCTTAGCTTATCTTATGTCATTTACTTCTTGTGTCCTAGGTCATTTAATATTTGTTATGTTAGTTGTCTCATGTTATATGGTTAAGAAAAATGTCATGATCTTGTCCAATCCCATCTCTCACCTTATCTATATAATCAAGTCTCTTCTATATTGTTGTATGAAAAATATCAAGCAAGATATTATCTTTTCATACTATCTTGTGGAAGGTTATGTTTTGTTTTGCAGGTGATCAAGGGGTTTGTGAACTAGTTTTCAACTCCTACAAAGAACCATATGCTTATTCCTTTATTTGAACAAGAAAATGAGAATTGTATAGACACACATATCAATCCATAATTTCATGCACATAACCTACAAGAGATGCTCAATTCAACCTCAACCAACAAGCTAACTTTTACACGACAATTTCAACAACTACTCATTTCTTTTATAAGATAAGTTTGTACAAAACCATAGAGCGGTATTACATAAACCATGTTCCTTAAAACCATGAGCTCACTAAACCATGACCCCCAAGTTAATTATTTGACACTAACCTTTCCTAATATTAAATATTTTAGCAATATCACACCCACATTAAATATTTATTCTAATGTCTCATACAACATATAGTTTCCATAAGAATTCTTAACCCATGTGATACACACATCCCTTGGATGCAACATAATTATTTTTATTCTATTAAAATTATTATCATTATATTATGCAAGGTGTACGTCACACCTTTCCCAACATTGAGATACAAAAATAAATTTATTTCTCAACACTTTGAATGGAATACTAACAAATCATATTAAGAGATCTTTTAAATGTAAAAGGAATACCCAAGAAGTTAAACATCTTATCATTTTCATTCTATTTCCATCAAAAATATTTCAACAATGGTGACAAGAGAACGAATATATCGTAATCAAATTTATATTGTGTCATTGTATATTAGAACCACATGCCAAATAAAATTTATTGAGGTAAGCCATAGCCTCACAAAAGTTTCTTGTTGCTCCAACATAAGAAAATAATCATTTATGAAGTTCTCATTGATAATTTATTGGTCTTGAGAAGGGCGAACAATTCTCGACCAAACCAAGAGAAGATTTGTGAGTGCAAAGGTGGACAAAGCTTCAACAACAAAAACATAAAAGTTAAGATCCAACAAGCAACCTTATTTGATAGAGTGGAAAACTCCAAAGCTCTTAGAGACTCTCCTATTAGAAAAAATACAATATGAGGTGTCTAAGAATAAATTTATTATGGATTGGAAAAAAAATTAAATCCTAAGGCATTTGAAATTTTAAGAATTTTTGATGTAGTAAAAGAGTATCTAGGGTCTAAATCACACCTTTAACCTATATCATTGGGAAGACAAGAATAATCATAAAAGACCACTTGGTTGCTATCCTCAAGGAAGAGCCAGAATGGTTGATCATGGTATTGGTCCCCTTTGGGGGGTTCATTGTTGTTGATTAGGAATGAATGGATATGATGTGTGATTTTGTAAATACAAAACTAGGTTAATTATGCAACTACAAAAAACTAATATAAATTTAGAATAACAAAGAAATAATAAACAAAAATTGAGAATAGAAAAGCAAAGGGTGGAAATAGAGGAACATGACATTCAAATATGGATTGAAACTGACTAGTCAAGGGCATGGGTGCCCTAGACTAAATTTTTTTTTTTAAAAATCCTTGAATAGGTAGTAGTAAGTTATAGTTTGTAGGCGCTTCCCTGTCAGGCTCAGGTTTGGAACTTCATCTATTGATGAACAATTGATCTTGCCCTAATTTGATGAATGAATGTACTTGAATGCTGGATTTTGGTGTTAGGTTTTAAATCTTCTCCAAATCCACTTCAAATATTATGCCACCTACAAGAAAGAGAGGAGAGAAAGGGTTGTGCAATATGGGGGATTTCTTAAGTCAAACCCTATTTTGGTGTTTCCACCTCCACAATGACTATGATGATGTTGGATAAAGAGTGCTTATCCTAGGTCAGGAAAAGGTAAATGGATAAAATAAATAATAATCTCAAGTGTTGCAACTTACCACTCAAAATTTCTTTCCTTGATGGACTGAGGTCATGTCACACATCTCATGCAAGGAGAAATTGATACTTGATTGAAGATCCTACAAGTGTTAGTACTCACAAAACAATGAACATAAAATATAAAACAATCTTACTTTTTGATACATTGCTAACATGAATCTTGATTGATGAAAATATTGTAAAATAATGCTTATTCTACTCTTGAATTACCTTGACTACTTTTTAGGATGCTCAATTGAAATTTAAATTTGTCCAATAGTTCAAATGGTGAAAAGGACTTATATTTATATGCATTTTTTTCATTTCTCACAATAATTATTTTGAGAAGCCGAGAAATGAATTTAAATTTTTAAACATATTAATGCCAACAATAAAACATTACAAATTGGGTCAAAATAGGGTGGTCAAGGGTGAGGGCGCCCTAGACCAGAACTATTTTGGATTTTAAGTTATTAAATAAATAATTAATTTTAATTCCCAATTTTATCTTTATTTTTTGAAAATGATAATAAAATGAGAAAATAATAAGAATAATTAGGTCCAAGCATTAAAATGGGAGCCAAACATAGTGTCAAATTGTCAAGGTCGATAATTTATGATGCTAGATTTATCCCCCACTTTAGTGAGAGTATGAATTTATGCTCATGCTCACACTAAAGTATGGAAAATACAAGAAGGGTTCTTTCATAAAAACATTGGAGAAGTAAGATGATACTAAATCTAGGGGATGCGCTAACCCTCAAGCTCAAGATCCTACTAGACAACAATGTAAAGATAAATGAACACACATATGAGGTGCAATGCAACCAAAAGAGACATGACAAACACAAAGCATACACAATGAAGACATAAATCAAACATAATGCAAAACAATAAAGAAATCATGCAAACATAAAAAAAAGGGGTATGACCTCACAAAATAGAAATATTTGTAGATTCCTACTAGGATCCATACGTAGGATATCCATAAATCACAGACTAGCAAAGTTTTATATTTTCTAGGTGACCCATGAAAGGCATCATATGCTAGTGAAGTCCAATATTCACTAGGTGATCTTGATAAGAAACACCACAAGCTAATGAAGTTTGATATTCACTAGGTCAGTTTCAACAAAGCAAGCAAATGAAAACACATAAGGTCTAGTAAAATCCTAAATTCACTGGGTGAGTTCTCAAGTCAATCGTACTAGGAATCATAATCCTAATAATTCTAATAAGGCACTACAAAATATGATCAAAACTCCATGAAAGCATCACCAAGTTTATATTGTGTGAGCAAAGTGAAGCACATAATAGAATGTATGCTCCACCTTAAAGTAATTGCTAACGCCAACTAGGAGCAATTGTCTTTAAGGTAGAATGAAAATGATAACCCATTAGAGCTTGTTAGGAAACCCTATGCCAAACAATATGTTCCCAAAAATCCAACTCATGACAAGGGGTTTCCCCCAAAGAAAACCCATATATAATTGATAAGACAAAATAGCACATGAGGGATCCGTAGATCTAGGGTCAGTATAGACGAGAGATAATGTGTAATATGATCATGCTCTGAATTCACATCATTCCCCAAATACTTTTGGAACTATGAACACAAGGGAGGAATGAAACATGAAGACTACATAAAATATTTTGGGTCAACATGGAAGAGACCTAATGTCTCAATGCTTTGCATCATTCCAAAAAGGAACAAAATAAATATGTGTACAACACAAAGATGAATGAAGATACAAATAGAGGAATGTGTATGAAAAATTTGTTCTCTTTGTATCCTTGTACCAATGGGAACATCAAGGGTCATCCAAAGAAAACTAACAAACACAAATACACACCAATCAATATATTATGTGGAGATCACATTATGTGCAAGAAAAAATACAAAGACACAAAGGGTACTACACATGTGAGCTGATCTACAACAAATTATTTGCATCCCAATCTTGCTCATCATAAATAGGAGGAAAATAAGTTAAAGTAACTCTAGCAAGT
Source organism: Sequoiadendron giganteum (assembly GCA_007115665.2). Classification (NCBI taxonomy): domain Eukaryota; kingdom Viridiplantae; phylum Streptophyta; class Pinopsida; order Cupressales; family Cupressaceae; genus Sequoiadendron; species Sequoiadendron giganteum. Next base: position 204,277,696 of record CM021103.1, read on the forward strand.
GTGATACAAGGAGAAGTACCAGATTCAAGACATGGTGAGTCACTCACAATAGGAGGATTATCATGGTTGCCCCTATCTAAATTCATTGATTTTGCAAACATTCGAGATAATTCATTAAGATATTTTTGTTCTTTCATATTATCTTTTGAATTGGTATCAAAATATATCATAGTGGGTTGCATATTAGTGCTATCAAAATTATTGTGAGCACTATCATCTATGTGAGTATCTTTTGAAGTAGGTGATGGGAAGGGGAGTGAAGTTTGTATTCTTTATTTTGGCTAAGAAAGATAAAGTTTGGCTTCATTATTTGGTGAGGGAGGTGGGGTGGAATTGGGAGATTTTGAGGATGGATGGGAGGGAGGTATCTCATTAGAATTTGGTTTTATGGATGGGAGGTCGTTAGGTAAGGTTTTTCTATCTTTGAAAAGATGACGAGCTATAGCACAAAATATTTGTTTGTATTCCTTTACACTTTGATTTCGTCTTGCATGAGCTTTAAATTGTGAGGGGGGAATATGGATATTTTCCAACATTGGTCCCTTTTATTCCCTTATATGAGGAACTAAAGGAACTATCAAAGGTTGGGAAACCATATGGGTTTTAGTTTTTGAAACAAAGGTTATTTTTCTTTAGGAGGCACAAAAGTAATCCCCAAAGGCCTCTTTAAATGGTTGTCTCATGGTCCTTGATAGGATGGCAGAGGGGGAACCATGACATATATGCTATAATTTTGGGGCCGAGGAAGAATAATTGGTTTGGCATGAGGTTTATTTGCTACCCATGGAGTAGGGGGAACAACCATCAAATCCACTAGAGACTAAGGAGCCTCAAGTGAAATATTAGAAAGGGATAATTAGCTTATTTGGTAAGCTTTAAAATTTTGGTATGATAAAAATAGATAATCTTCATGAGGTTGAGCGAGTTGGGTTGGTTGAGGCCAAAAGTAATCAAGTGAGAAATTTCTATGAAGGGTCAAAGGTTTAAATCCACTATGATAAATATTTATGTATTTGTCCTTCAAATGGGAATTTAAGACATTTATGGATAATGGAGGAGACCACATTTATGGAGGTAGGCCATAGCTGACCTAACTTCACATAAAGTTAATATGATGTTAGGATTACAGTAAATAAAACATCCAATTTTTTAGGTCCCACTTGAATTAGGAGAGTTAAAGAACCAATCGTAGGGCAAATAGAACCAACATGAACTTTTAGTGACACTTACGATTGTTCATATGTATCCTTATATCACGTTTACTAAACATACCAGACCCATGAGTATTCCCCTTGTGGGTTTATCCTTAATTCTAACAGTGATCTAAAGAGGATCATCCAGGGCATGCATAGAAGCATCAATATGTGTAAAAGTAATATCAGGTAAAATCTTAGGTTGATTTTTACAAGGATGAACATCAATCATGTTTATCATATCATATATGTTATCAAAATCTTCTGTGTTATCATTTTCTTCAACAATATTGGTTGAATGGCTTGGTAATGGATTGGTAAATATTTATAAATTTTGATTTGGTGGTGCTACTGATTTGTTCTCTTTATCATTTACACCATCCAATTGAATAACATTTGAATCGATGAGGTCTTGCACTTGGTGCTTAAGATGCATACATATTTTTGTATCATGTCCAGATATATGGTGATATCAACAAAAGGCCTTTACATTAAAATTAGGAGGTAATGTTTTAGTGGTGTCAATAGGTTGAATGGGAGGAAGTTGGATCATGTTCTTATTAAGAAATTGTAACATAATAGTATGGAGAGAATTAGGAAATTATGAAAATTGTCTATCTCTTGGCCTAAATTGATATGGTGTTGTATATGGAGCAGCAACTTACATTTGAATGATATTAGATGATTGAGGAGTGTTTATTTTGATGAAGTTTTTGTTTTTATTTTTAAATAATTGATTTAGATTGAGGAATGGCTTCAGTTGACTATTAGGATCCGATGAAGGTGTGCCTTCATATTGGCTAACCAAAATTTTGTAATTACGAAGATTCATGCATAAATATGTGAATGATGGATATTTCATTAATAAGATCTTATCTGTTCAACCCACAAGGCTGATTTACAATTTTGTTGAGGAAGGAAAAATGCATTTTCAGATGGAAAACACTTTAGGGGGTTTGGTAGAACTAGGGGTTCACTAGAACCCCCCCTTCTAGTGAACCCCCCTTTAATGGGTTTTTATTTTTTAATTGCATTTAAAGGGGGGTTCTAGTGAACCCCCTAGTTCTAGTGAACCCTCCTTTTTCCCCCTTTCTCCCTCTCTTCTACCAAATCTTTGCAAAAAAATTCCCTTCAAAGCTCAGGTTGAGGATGAAAATGGAGGAGACTTCACAAACCCAACTAGATAATGGTAGTCCTCGGAATGAGTTATCCATCAAATATAATTTTAATATGTTTTAGTTTTATTATGTATTTTTTTTAGTTTAATTAAACATAGGTTTTTCACCGAAAATCAAGCTCTTTGTTTTGCACATGTAGAAAAATAATAGATTATCAAAATAAAATTTTCAAAAATATGTTTGGGCTAGGTATTGATGTCCTTGATCTAGTAAAAAAAATTGAATTTCGATACATACAAAAAAAATTATGTTGTATATGGTTCGCCTATGTTTGAATTCTAATTGGTTTGACTTTGAAATTTGATTAAGGAAAAAATATTCAATAAAACACTATGAAACCAAATGAACTTGTTAGATATCGCAGTTAGAAATCTAAATTTGAAAAAAATAGAATTTTATCCTTCATAGAAAAAAATATGTTGTATATGGTGAGCATCACTCCTTAAAAATGGTGTTTACTGATAAAAACTAGTTTTCAAAGGAGATGAAAAAAGAAATGCAATTTGATTAAAAAAAATTAAAAATATATATTTAGAATCTATAGACAAAATGTCACAAATCACTAGTTCACATAATCTTCAAATTCCTCATGGTTTAGCAGCTATAGGTGCCCAAAAGTGAAGATTTAGTTAAAAAAAATTAGTTCAATGTCCAGTTTGGCCAAAAATTGTAAACCAATATTATGGGATCCAGAATGTGAGGTTTCAAGTTTCCAATAAAGACTCTTTGTATATCAACATCCAGGAGAGAATATGAGATTTTGAATAAATAGCTCGGTATCACCCTAAAAAATCACACTTTTTCCTTAGATCATTTTTTACATGGACCAAATTTCTTAGTGCAACTTGAGGTCCAATGTTTTCTTGAAAATGTTGAAGAAATTCATTAGCAAGTTGTGGAAAGGAAGTAATTGAATTATTAGGGAATGAAAAAAACCAATCCAAGGTAATGTCTTTCAATGATTTTGGCTAAGAGTGCATCTTCAAAAAGGAAATCACTACATAGAACGATAAAATTTGATACGTGTTTATTGGGATCTCCTTTGCCAACATACTTCTCAAAGTAAGGAATCTCAATGTTTTACGGAATAGGTGTTTTTAAGATAGAAAATGATAACAGACTCCATGTAAGATATGTTGGAGGATTAGCATTGGATTAAGTTTAATTCATGTTTGAAATTTTTTGTTATAAATATGGCATGTTTTGTAAGAGTTTATTAATTACAAGATCATTTGGTGATATTTTTTGAGAATTCTTGGAGTGATGAGGGATATTATTGATGGTTAGAGGGTTATTATTTTGAAAGTTGATGAGAGGTTAAGTAAGTGGAGTTGTGGTACATAAAGGAATAAAACTTTAAGGATTCCCACAAGAAAGTCATAAACTAGAGTTAGGACCATTATTATATTATGTGGTGGATGTTATGATTGGAGGGGTGTGTTGGTTCCCAAAATTGTAGATTGCAAACCCTAAGAGTATGCCAAGCTCTATGGTCAGATTTACAATGTTTTGGCCAACGAACGGAGTCAACCAATGTGGTTTGGAACTCCCTACACTTCAGGTTCTACTAGGCAGGTGTACCCTTATAAATTTTATTTCCTATGATTGATACTCAACAAATTGAATGTGTTATGATAATTTTTTCTATCTACTTCAATATGGCATAGGGGTTTGAAATAGATAACTTGAATGTTTAAACTAATTACTACTAATCCTAGTTTTATAGCTGAAAGTTGGATATGTATGTATGAGATTTGATGAAATTTGTATTAAGTTAAATTTGACTAGTGTCTTATCCTATCAAGCAATGGAGTCAAGATGTGTATGATATTTGGATCTTGTTCTCTGATTAACTCTAATTGTTTGGCACTTTCAAAATTTTATACCTTGTATAAACATACAAGTTTCTCAGTTATCAGACCCTTCTTACAAATCCTAGTGATATCTCCCCAAGTTACTATGATATTTGAAAGGATTTTAATTCTTGTTTGAAGGAAACTAGTTAAGATGATTGATCTAAAAGGATTTTAATTATGGGCAGAAACCAATTAAAAGGAATTTTAATTCTCTTCTTCCAAAAACCAATCAAGAAAATCACACAAAGGGAACAAATGTTTCTTGACAAATTAAGTATATGCTTGATATATTCAATTTGAATGACAAGAAAAGACCACTCTGGAGATAGCAATATAACATGTATGAATCAATATCAACAAACAATTGAACACCAAAATTTTGACCACCAGATTAAATTTTCTTCTCCATTAAATTGCTTCAAAAGATAATACAATTCATATTGGAAGTATTTTATGCGTTCTATTATGAAAATATGTCTAGATGATGATGATAATGATCTCAAAACTCGATCTTGGTTTCCCTTTATATACAGGAAGCGACAAGCTTCAAACCGTTACAACTAAAGCGGTGTCTCTTGTAACACCCCTCCGTTTTGCTTTCTAGACTGGACAGTGTGTCCTTGTTTTGCTTTGATTTATGTTTCTGGATATTCTGATACTTTATCTTGTGTGTATATTTGATCGCTATTTATAGAGCGACAAACTATTTTGTGTGACGTGATGTGGTTTATCTGATGTTTTATTTTACATGCTTTAATTGGTGTAATGATGTTAGTGGATATAACATGTGATTGCATATGAGATTATTTGAAGTAATATGGAAGAGTCAATTGTAATGATTGTATTGGTGAAGGGGACGGGTTCGCATCACTCGCTTGCGAGCACCTTGCGATTCTGTGATTTCCTCTTCACGGTGTGTATTTTATGTTGTTTATACTATATGATGTTGGTTACTATGTTTTCAGGTTTGCAGGTACATGACATCAACTCCACTTGGTTTCACAGGTTTGAGCGTGTCGATCCAACGGTTAAGTTGAACGGGAGATAGTAGCTAGGTAACTTGTGTCAAGTCTACACCCTAGCCATAGTGTGTCTTCAGTCATGTGTGTTGAGTCATTGATTGCCTTGTTTTAATCTTATTTAATTCTGAAGGGATTCTTGATTTGGAAATAAATATTTAGAATTATTGCGTTAAATTATATTGATAGTTATTTAATTAAAATTATACATTGTTGATAGAAGTTATTCTTTAAATTAATTAATTAAATTTAATCCATGGGGTTGAATTTAATTATTAAATAATTAAATTAATTAATTAAATGTGATGTTAAGAAAATTAAACGAAAGAAAAGAATTTAATTCATTTTGGAATTTTATTTCAATTAAGTGGGAAATTAAATTAGAATTTGGAATTAAATTTGTATTTGGAAATATTAACTTAAATAGAAATTAATTTTGGTTGTTAGAAGATATTTTAATTTCGCCAGCATGTTGGAGTTGAATTAATTAGAAAGGGTTTGTTGAAAATTCATTCACGGGAGAGAATTTTGGAAATTGAAAAGAAAGAGGAAAGTTTATTCACGGGAATGTGAGGATATTTTGGAGAGGAAAAGATATTTTTGAAAGAAGATTTTTGGGAAAAATACATAGAGGTTTTCTTTTGGGGGGATTCTTGGTTGTGGAATTACATTGGAATTGTTCTGGTAAATCTTGTTGTGTTTGTTGGTTGCTTTCTTGGTTGGAATCACTGTACTGTTGAAGAGAAGTTGTGGAAGCTTTGGAGGAGGCTCTACATCAAAAAATTTATTTCCTAAAGCTTCTTGACTCAGGTTTTCTTCTGTGTTTTTGTATTGTTCTTGGTTTGCTTTTAAGATTGTAGTGATTAAAGATTTGTTTGTTAAATCTATTTAAGAAAAGAATTTGTTATTAGAAGAAAGAAAATAAATAAATAAATTTAAAAGCTTCTATTTTTTCCCGTGAAATTTCTTCAGGGAAATTAAGAAACCTCTGTTGAATTTAGTTTATTTGAGGAAAATGTTAGTTTGTTATTAAATCAAACTTATGCGTAAAACAACACTTAGATTTGTTTAAGAAAATTTTAATCTCTATAGAAAAAATTAATTTATTTCCAAAAACCTCTATAGAAATTGCGGTGGAAAAACTTAGAGGATTTGCTTGTTGAAAGTTTCTGGTTGTAACCTAGATTCCTCTTAGTTCTTGTTCTTTTATTGTCTATGAATTTGAGAAAAATTGATTAAAAGAATCAGTTTTGAACCTCTGTGAATTTTGGTTGTTTTCTAGAAAAATTGCATAATTTCACCTGTAGGTGAATGTTTTCACGAAATTTCCCCAATTTGTTTAATATGTTAAATTCATTTCTTTATATATATATATATATATATATATATATACAGACTGATAAATGTGAATGAATATTAAAAATAAAAATTAAGGGAAGCGAACTTAAGCTCATTCGCTACTATTTTTTTTGGAATAGTGTTTGGTGGGGGTGCTACGCACACCCCACCGCCCCCCATACTATGGAGGGTGCAGTTGTCCCAAAGACAGTGCCCTCCACTAATTGGAGGGAGCACTGCCTTTGGGCAGCTCAACCCCCTTTGGGGAGGCTGCGCATGGAGTGGGAGGCGGCGGTAGAATGTGGGGGCGGGGGTTTGGCCATGGCCGACGCCTCCCCATTAATTTAAAAGTTTTATATATATATATTGTTTTTTTAAAACTTAGCAATTTCGTCTGTCTCCAATGAAATTCGTAAATGATTATTAAATAAAATCAAGAATAAATATATGTATATACATTTATATATAAGAGTAAAATATATATATATAATGTATATATGTATATTTATATATATATATATATATATATATATTATGGAATATTAATAATAAAGATTTATTTATATTTGAAAACATCGAATGGGTATTATGTAAAAGATAGTAGATACTATAAAGAATGTATATATACAGTCAAATATATGGATATATATTTAATGAATATATTACATAAGTATTTTCAATTAAGAGAATATTCAATATTTATTTTGTTTTATTTAGGTGCATGTAATTTAGTTTTGCATGGAGATTTTAAAAGATAAGATTTGAATGCATGGTTAAATGATAAGGAAAAATATATTTTATAAATTACATGTTTTTAAATGGTTAGTTGAAGAGATATAGGATTTGGTTAGAAAATGGAAAGGGTTTACATGCATGGATTTATGTTGTTTTTAAAAGTAAATTTAGGAATTGATTATATTGAAGAGGCAATTAATTACTTTTATTTATTTATTTTTATTAGGGAAATTATATTATTGTGAATGGAGTATGTAAGGGATATGGATTTAGAATATCCAAAAATAGTAATTTCTTTGTGATTGCCTTAAATGTTTTATTTTCTTTGTATTTCATAAAGGGAAGTGAGTTTAATTGTTTTAGACTTCCAATAATAAAAGAGGTAATAGGGCTATATGATTATTTGAGTTAACCGAGTTATTGTGTCTTTGACTTTGTCAATGTTACCTATTGAATGAGTATGGATTTAGGAAATCCAAATATTAGATTTAATTAAATTACTTGAATGCTTTTGTAGCTATTTTGTCAAGTTGTGTTTTGGGAAGTGGATTAAGTGTTAGTCCAATATTGTAAGTCTTTCGGAGGATCTTAGAGGATGAGGATTGTCAATTCATTATGTCAACCAGATATTTTCTCCCTTAGGTAGTGCATGAATTCTTTTCAGTATTTACCCAGTTTTCACGAACGGGGATGTTTTGTACCTCCTTTGGAAGGAGTGGACTATGTGTTTTGTTGCCTCCAAGTTGTTTGGAGTGAGTTTCGTTATTTGTTTCCTCCTTGTGATGGAGTGGTTATGATGCCTAGGTTGTATGCACTTGTGATTCTCTTGGTGGTTAGATTGTTTGTGTATTGTCAAATAGAAGAGTGGCTTCTAGTAGGGGCCAGAGCCTGTAAGAGGTAAGATTGGGTAACCTTTGGAAGTAAGTTTAATCAAGTGATAACTAAAATTGTACTAAAATTTGGGGAATACTTCACACTAAAATGATAAATTCTAGCCTCACTCATAGTCGCAAGTTCTTGTTTAGGCTTGGAGTGAGTGGGAAGGCCTGAAATGGCAAGGTCATCTATCTTGTCCATATGAGAGGTAGTTGATTCCGCATTAGTAATTATGAGGGTCGAGGGTCGATAGAGGTCACCAAGAATACCGGAGCGATGAAACTCTGTCTAGGACAACAGTTGGTATTTGTTTTTTGTGTATGGTTCTCTAAACATACTTGATGTATTTTATATCTGGAAGCAATGTGACCTATGTCAGTAATGTGAGAGTTGTAATTGTTTAGTTCATTTGATTGGTTATGTTAGTATGAGTTAGCCTTTGGTTAGTGGTTGTAGAGTTTGTCCATGTTATGTGGTTACTATCTCCTAGCATGGGGGGTGGGCCTTTAGGTACCACTTGGTTGGGTGGAACATGCACCATACATCGTTGGGTTCCCAGTTATCTTCAGTACTTGGTGGTGAGACATCCAGTTGGACAACGTGCGGTTCTTGTTTTAAATTCAAGCATTGTAATATTTCAATTTGTAAAGTTATTTTATCCCTCTTATGTTTATGAGGTGGAATTTTGTAATTGTATTACATTCATACTATTGCCTCATTCTAAGAATGAGAGATGTAACTATTTGATTAAGATAATGATTATGAAATTGTATCTTGGATGGTTATCTCATTATGTTATGTTATACATTTATGTTGATTTAATACTTGTTGCTTAATGTCATTTAATGCTATGGTTATATGTAAGATGTATGGGTGGGTTTAAGTAATCCCAACCTTGTAGCCTTAGAGGTTGTTGTTAATTAGTGAGTGAATGTGTATGTTAAATACACTTTATAAAAAAAAATTGGTTCGCTTAAGTCGTTAATTACAACTTCCTTTAGGGTTACTTGGCGGGGCATTACATCTCTCCATTTACATTTTTTCTAATCATAAACTAAAACCCTAACAAATGAAATTAACAAAGATAAAAAATAAAGTACCGAGCATACATGATACACCACAATTCATTAATATTCATAAGGTACCTGTGATCATGTAGGATCTCGCAAGGCCCTCCCTCCATGATAATGTATCTAATGTTGAATGACTTCAATGAAGCTTTTGATCCTTATGTTGCTCGAGCAATGAACATTTTGATTTTGGAAAGATGCTCTATACAATCTTTTCTAGCATTTGTATCAGCATTGGTGATTATATCTTTCATAACAAACTCTAAAGTGAATATTTTCTCTAGCTGTGAATGTGTGTTTTCCACCACCATTGATTCACCGTTTACTATGTTGAGAGCCACCAACAACTAAGCGAATTCATTATTCCATATGTTATGCTCTTTTAGATCTCCTTCATCATCAAATAAATTAGGCAAAGCCATATCTAGGGGTTGTTCGAAATCACCAAGCTCTTTTTTCAACACAATACAAAAAATTTCATGCATATCAATCAATTCATCATAAATTTTGAACACCTAATCATCAACATTTCCCTTGGCTATTAATTCTTCCTTCTTTTCCATCATTTTGAGATGCAATCTTTTATGCTCCTAGAAGGTAGCATGTGTTCTACTGTGAACTATCCATACCTTGTCAGCATTCTTGAGCATTTTTTCAAACCTTTTATTTATCAATTCCAAGATGATAATGAACTTGATAGACGTTATTTCTACTTCCAATTTATCACTTTTCTTTTGGGATTTCTTAGCCCTATGTCTCCAATAATTACTTTTAGCCATGGCTTCTAATACCTTGTTATCATTTTCTAAATGGGGAGTAGGTACTCGAGGAATATGGAAACTTGTCTTTATAGATGGATATTTTTTGTCTCAAGTTCTCATTTTCAATCATATATTTTATTATCTTTCACTAACCTTTCAATATGGGCTTTGGTGAATCTAGCAACATTAACATTCAAATCTGCAGTTTCCAAAGGATCACTATCTTCAACCCATTGCACAAGGAGATCGCCAAATACCTTGTCAGGATCATTAATGGCTACAAGATTTTTGTTTGGTGGGTACAAGGCCCACATTAACAAAGTTGCATTGTCTAGATTATAAGATGATCCAGTGTATACTCTATCTACTCCTTTTGTGCTCAATTGCAAGGTTTTATTCTGACTTCTTCAGAAGCTATCAAATACAATAGTGGAGCTCATATCCCACCTAGGGAGAAACATGACCCCTACCTCTTCTATCAATGCCCTTCCCTTTTTTGGGTTAATGTCTTCCATTTCTTTATCAACTTCTTCTTGTAGCTCTTTTAAAGCTTTTGATTCATTTTCAGGTGTGATATCCTTAATCCTTTCCCTAATTAGTTTACCTTTATACTCATAAACAAATGTCTTAAACTCAAGGGTTTTAACAAAAGTGTCATCACAAACAAAAAATTTGGCTGGCACAATGTCTCACATCATCTAAAAGCTCATTTGAGGACTCTATTACAACAATATCTCTTTCCAGTGGAGGCTCATGAGTTTCAATTACAGGTTTGAACACCTGCACACATTCATCATCATTCCCCACTTCTTCTTCTTCTACAATAAGTGTGTCAACCGAAAAGCTAATATCAGGTGTAGATTGAGGAGAGAGTTGGTATAGGGGAGTTTCAGTTTCAGCTTGCATTCCCCCAATATCCTCATTTATTTTCTTTGTGAACACCAAAGGAGGCACATCCCTAGTCAATTATGCTTCATGTAAAATTAAGGCATCCAACCTCTTTATGGGATCTTCAATTTCTAGAGAGGCACCTTCATATAGGGGATTATTACATGTTCTCCAAGCTTTTGTTTTCAATAATCTATTATACAGGCTTCTCTTCCTAGCAGCGTGATGTTCATCAACATTTCTAATTAAATCATCCTCTTCAAAAATTATGTGGTGATACCCTCTCAATCTTTGGCTTGTTTTAACATCATTTATAAAATGCTCAGGGTCAAACTTTTTCATTTCATTCCCTTTGGGAAAATTATAATAATCTAGCTTTTTGTCAACTAACTCGTACCCCTTTTCAAAAACCACAGTAAAATATCCAAAACACAATGTGCTAGGCATAAGGGATTGCTTGTTATGACTCTTAATATGCATAAAATTTGAGTAAGCTAGTTGCCTCACAATCTCTAATATGCAACCCTGCTTGGACAAGTTTTAGGCAGCATAAATGGTGCTCCCTCATAGCCATGTACTCTAATTTTTGTACAGTCATCATAGGTATACCAATCACCCCAATTGTGAATGACCTTCCCTCTTCCATCCTTATCCTTTGGTTTGAGGAATCTTTGTATTTCGAGTGATAGACTACAGTCACATGGATGACCCAGGAGTTCATATAAAGGTTTCACAAAATACTCTTCATAATACAAATAGTGTGATCTTGCACATCTACTATCCCAAATAGTTGTCCACATCTGTACTGGTCTGAAATTTCCATTATCATCTATGTCCTTTATTCTTAGATGCTCACTCCACATTCCCATACTTTGTCCCTCATATAGAATGAGATGCATGAATAATGAATAATGTCTGAATCAGATACCTCCCTCTTTATCTTTGATAGAAACAAGGGCATTGTGGATATCATCGACTAAGTACTTAGCATAATCAAGGATTCGAGCATCCTAACTTTGCACATCAACTATTAGGACCATTGGTGCTATGTCCATAAATAGGGGAGCATCCAAACCAAGTACTTAGCAAACAGAGTAGTATGCAAACTGGAAATATTCTTCAAATAGGCTCACAGAATATGGAAGATGTTCCTCTACTAAAAATACCCTAAGCCATTTTCCTTCATTATGGAGCCTATGTAATGGCAACCTCCATCTTTTGTAACTAATGCTCATGTTGTGGTATTTATTTAGGAGGTATTTAATTATGAACTTCATATTTATGTTGTTGTCTAGTTGGAACACCATGGAAATATAGTTCTTGGTAACTAGGATGAAAGAAGATTTGTCTTCCAATTTAATCATGCGGGTTTAAGGATCATACTTGTTGGTAAGTTCCTTAATTAATTCAACATTGATGAATACATTAGGTACCACCAACTTCCCTAAATTGAGTCTCCATGGGTTAGAGATTGGTTGGTGTCTATGCATTTTCTTATAGTGGTATATGAAAAAATCATACCCTCTTGTTGGGGTCCATGTATCACCTACTTTCTTGTTTTTTTCCCCTAATTTCTCAGCTTGAGGATTTAGTTGCGTATTTCATCTAGACCTATGTCCAGAGCCAGGACATTGATCAATCAAGTCATAATTCAAATGTCTGGTTTCTATTTTTTGTCTCTTTTTTATGGTTTTCATATGTACTTTCCATAATATGAATTTTGCATAAAACCATACTTCTATGCTTGATAATTTAACTAGTTTTAGATATTGAGAATTTTAGCTCAAGCTTAGGTACTTACTTGAACAGTAAACGCTTTTCCTGGTCTTGTTGTCACTATCCACTGCTATACTTTGTTTCCTTTCTCTATGATTACTCAATGATTTCCAAGTAGTTTTAAGATTTGATTTTTAATGACCTCATTTTTGGTTCATTAATGTCGTTTGATGGCACTTTCATGTCATCGGGAGTATAATCAATTATTTTGAATATAGGTTGTCGATTTTCTCATCATCGCCACCAAATTGTCACCTCGTCATGTTGTAGTCTTTTCAATGTTTTCGCTACATCGAGAGGACAATATTTTTCTCTTATTGATATTTCTCTTTTTCCCAAATATCCTTTTTAATGGTATACTCTTCCTTTCTTTCAAGATTTAGAAGAGACCCTATATGGATACATTTTGATATCACAGTGTCCTCTCAAACCCTTCCTTGCAAGTAGTCTCTTCAAAAAAAATTATTGCTCTGATATATTTATGGGTTTATTGAATCATATTTTAATTCTGGTCGATGAGCCCCTTTTATTTTATATTATTAAAGTTGAGGCAACAAGTGTTATCATTTAATCAAAGGGACCAGTGTCCTTGTTCTGCCGATATGCGTTCTTCCCTTTGATAGAGTTCTTAGTTTGGTCATTTCTTGTTTGCTTTTGGGGCTGTCAAAGGGACTGATGTTTGGTTCTTGTCGATATGCACCCTTTACCTCGATATGTCTTATTTCCTTTTCTAGCTTTAGGAGAGACTATGAACTACTTTACTTTGATATTTTAGAGTCCTTCTGAACCCTTTTTCATGTTCTTATATTCCCTTCAAATAAATGCTATTGTTTCATCGAAGAGACCAATTTCCTCATCCCATCGATTTATACCTTTCTCTTCAATAAAATTTTCCACTTTCGTTATATCAAGGGAACTCATAAATTGCTCATCTTGAAATTCTAAAGTCTCTTTGATTCTTTAAGTGTATAAGTCGAGCATTGTTTCTTTGAATTTGTGTCACTTTGATATATTGTTGTGTTATGTCCAAGAGATGTTTTTTTGTTTCCCGAATGCTAAGGTGCAATTACTCTGCAAATTGTGCTGGAGTAATAGTATTTTGACACAATTTAGAATGTTATGGTGATCTATGTCTCGGGTTATCGAAGAGACCCTAGAACATTGTTTCAATATGTCGAGGTGTCTTCAATGGGATTTTAGCCAGATTGTTGAAGGGACACTCAAACAAGTTTCCTCAATATAATATGCATTCCTCAATAATGTTCATATTGTCTTGCTCCATCATTTCTTCAAAGGGACCCTAAAATGACTCCCATCGATGTAATGTAGTCTCATCAACATGAATTTTTTCATATAAGGGTACGATGATGAATGTGAATTTGTTAGGGTGATGACTATAGGGCAGATAAATGGAGTGTTTTGAATGATAAAATTTTAACTGGCATGCTAGGTGATAGGATATTTGAAGGGAAAAATGAATATTTTATGGGAAATTGAGGCTAATTTTATTAGTCCCAATAGGGTGAAAGTAGGAATAGAAGGTATGGTCATTGGAGGAGAGAGAACTTATTTCTCCATTTGATTTTGAGCATTTGTAAGGTTTTGAGTGCAACTAGCTACTATAGGGATGTTTGAGTTCACTATTTGAGCTAGGCTACGCAACACTTATATCCCTTGTGAATCATTGATTAGATTTCTAAGGTTATCTACAAATGGAATAGTTTCTCTAGCTAGGGATTCAATGCTTAAAAATATTTGAAAGCTTTCAAGGTCTTTGTTCGATTGTTTAATATTATCCTCAAGGAAATGTGCAACAACCTCCAAGTCCACATGTATGGTTGGTGATTAGGAGGACACAGATAAAGTAGGAGTAGAGAGAGGATCAAATATTAATTATGTGGTTACAGTCCCTTGGGTGAAAGTATTATGAAACTTAGGCTCAAGATTAGATGTAGTTGCAACATGAGAAGCCATGAGTCTATAACTACATCTCATAGGAGTATTTGATATGGAACAATAGGTTGTGAAGCTCATAAATTAATTAAAATATTTAAGAAAATTGAGTGTTCGCACGAGGATAAAATGGATGATGATGACAAAAATAGGAAACAAGTCTACACAAAGGTTACAAAGACAAAACTTGTTGAAATTTGGAGAGAAATTAGTAGGACAAGGGTAAGGGTGCCCTAGACTAGATATATAAATTTTTGAAAGTTTAAAAATCTAGAAATGTATTACAATGTTTAAAGATCTATGTTTGTACAAGTTCAAGTTTGAAACCAAGAAAAAATCTAGAAATACAAGAAAACCTTATTTATATAAGACACATGCATGTGTGAATTTTTATGTTTCAAAGAAATAAAATGAATGTAATAAGTTCCAATTTCTTAATAAATGATAATTTCTAAAATGCAAGATGTTATAACTAATTGAATCTATCTCTGAAATACTAAAATATAACACTTTCAAACAACCTAAGATTTCACTTAGATTTTAGGACAATAGATATGTAAATTAGAAGCTTGTAAATGTAAGGTATGTCAAGTTCACCAAAATGTGATGTAGGAAAAGATGATCTTGGGTCTAAATCACACCCTTAACCTACATCATTAGGGGGACACAAAAATGATCATAAAAGACCACTTGGCTACTATCCTCAAGGAAGAGCCAGAATGTATGCTCAGGGTTTTGGTCCCCTTTGGGGGGTTGATTGTTGTTGATTAGGAGTGAATGGATATGATGCAACTACAATAAACTAATTTAAATTCAAAATAACACAAAACTAGTGAACAAAAACTAAGAATAGAAAAGAAAAGGGTAGAGACAAAGGAACCTGACATTCAAATCTAGATGAAAACTAATTGGTCAGGGGCATGGGCACCCTAGATTAGAAATTAGGTTTTTTGGAATATTTAAATGCGCATCAGTAAGTTATTACCTTTTCCATGTGTATGTAGATGCTTTTGGTATAGCCATAGGGGTAGTACTCACACAACCCAAAGGACACAATGACCATCCCATAGCTTTTGCTAGTAGAAAGTTGTATGTCGTAGAAAAGAATTACACCACTACAAAAAGGGAAGTACTAGCTATGGTGTATGCACTACATAAATAGAAACACTACTTTATCTCTACACCATTTACATTCTTTACAGGCCATGAACCCCTAAAATATCTACTTAATAACTTGGTAACCCGTGGGTGCATATGTAGATTGTTATTGTTATTTCAAGAGTTATATTTTAAGATTATGGTAGAACCCATAAATAATAATCAAGGATCAGATTACTTGTCATGAATTGAAACCGAAGAAGAACCAGATGCACATAGGGGGAAGATTTATCTGACACACACCTATTCTGCATCACTGTCGTACCAAAGGAGCTAGAAGATATTACCATTTTTCTTTCTACAAGAGAATTACCCAAGGATATATCATTGTAAGACAAACAATCACTTGTGTAGAGGGTTGCACCATACACCCTAGTAGAAGAACTACACTATCTTGGGAGAGATGATATTTTGTGAAGGGTGGCATACAAACATGAAAGGAATTTAATTTTAAAGGAAGCACATGAAGGATTTATAAGAGGACATATCTCCAGAGAAACTACAGCTAGAACGGTGAAACTTGTAGGCCTATGGTGACCAAATCTTCACAAAGATGCCACATAATACATAAAAGGATGCGATATTTTTCAAAGGGTAGGGAAACCTACCACACAAGATGAAATACCACTTAGACTAGTATCAACTCAAAATCCATTTGAAAAGTAGACAATATACTTCATAAGACTGATTGAGCCTCCAATAAAACATTCAAAGGCAAGGTTCTTCAAAATTGGAGTAGAATCCCTTACAAAGTGGGTGGAGGAAAAAGCAAAAAAATATTGCACCACAAAGACTACCACAAGTTTCCTATATGAGAATATCACTACAAGGTATGGATGTCCTCTAAGCATAGTAAGTGATCAAGGTAAACACTCTATGAATAAGATGATAAAGAAACTATTGAAAAAATCAAATACTGAGAGCGGGGTAAATCAATATTAGCAAAAACTTAAACCCCTCTAGAACTTAAATTCTTCAGCATAGATCAAACTTCAAACCAAAAATTTTAAACAAATCAATAACAATGAAGGATATATTAGTTTAACCCCTTAACAAGTTCAACAACCCTTAGTAATGAAAGATACAACAATTTATCCTTAACCAGATCAACAACAATGAAAATGAAACAACAAACACACATCTACAAGATAACACTAGATTTACATGGAAAACCTAAGGAGATAAAAACCACGATGAGAGTTAACTCACAATATAGAAGCTCATTGCTTATAAAATTACAATTAGTCCCACTGCTAAGGACTTGTAGGCTAAGGCACACAACCTTAGGGAAAGATACAAGGGACTCACAAAATTGAAGCACACACAACTTCAGGGGCAAGATACAAAGGACCTGATGAGATTCACTATCTCAAAGTAGGATACATGAAAGTTTATAATTTACAAAATATGTCAACAATACACTCTATTGGTTGAGGCATTAAAGCACATCTGATATTTCTTCCACACACTTTTTCACTTCCTCTATGATATAGTCAATTACATTCCACACTCACGCTTCCACACACTTGCAACTAAAATGTTCTTGCATTTATATCTACTACAAGACCTCAAAACATCAATTAGGTCAGCCAGGAAGAAGATAAAAAATAATCTCAACAAGTAGGCTATGAAAACATAATGCAATCTTATCCAATGGATAGAGAGGACCAAAAAAAATCTTATTTCATCTTACAATTCAATCCCAAACAATTCACACATCGGTGCACATCAACCCAAGTCGGTAACAAGGAAACGTGTAGATGAAATGTGAAGCACATAACCAGTCAGCCCAAAAACATGCCTCCAATTGGATTAACTCAATGCGGTTCTAACCAAGATAGTTCAAGACCCAAAAACATATTAATACACCTTCATATGTTGGCACAAACCCCCAAGCACACATCACAAGCGAAAGAACAAGCCTTGTCAGACAGATTTACATAAATTACCTAGAAAGCCAACTCAACACATAATGCAGTGCCAAAGAGGTCAACCAAAAATGTGTGAATCACAAAGGGATATTCCTTGAACATCCAACAACACTTTAGATACTTATTTTTATACTATCATACCACCAACAACTATCGCAACCCAAAAAGAAATAAAATACTTCTTCCTAGAAATACAAAATGCACAATCATGAGATATAACATTAGCAGATCAACTTGTGGACCACTTCAACACATGAAATTGGAATTGAGACACTGCATAGACACTAAGAGAACATTCACCAAACCGCATGAGCAGAGACATCAATGTGAAGAAATGAGAAGCATTTTCCAGACCAGTTCAGATAGCCAACAACATTGCCAACCTTCTTCAATTTACATAAACCTCCTCGACAATACTAGTGACATGAAAAGATAGGAGTGCAACATCTAAAAAGAACAAAATCTAAATCCAAAACCGCAAGAACACATCTCTAATAGTGAAGTAATGTGGAGCATTCTCCCAAATAGTCTTCACAGCGACATTCTGAAATAAAAACTTCTTACTCACTTGTGGAGGCCTGAACGAACTTGCATCAACACATACTTCTTTAGGAACAATAAGAGAGAGCATATAACTATATTCCATCATCAACATCTCTCCACCATCAACAATACTTATAATCCTCATCTTAATATATTATCATGAAAATAACTCTGCTGACAACAACCATACAAAATACTTCTTTACATGACATCAAACAAGGCATGATATCTAACCATGAACTTCAACAACACCATCATACAACAATGTTAGCCCAAATTAAATATTGTCAACAAACACTATCACAATCTCACCAAGTATTGAAATTAGAGACATCAAATGTCAACAATCTCCCTTTCTTCTCAAGTGTTGACACCAATGACAACCAATAATCAATGTTGACATCAATGAAATCCACTGTCAACAATCTCACAAGCATATTTAACAATCTCACCAAGTGTTGACATCAATGATAACCAACAATTAGTATTTACATTAATGACAACCACTACTCATAATCTCCCCCTTTGGTATTGATGGAAACACACATCTTCTCACTCCCCCCCTCTGACATCAAGGACAAAGGCCACACATGCTTACACAAAGCAACAACACATAATCTAACTTCAAAGGGAAAATGGAAAAAGATCTTCAATTGAAACAACAACACATACTTTCACCCTTTGACCAACAACTATACACCTTATACCAATTCCCCCTATCAACAACACTTATTTTCAACATCTACACAACTCTCCAAACTCCCCCTTGCTACCAACTCTCCCTAAGGGATATCACACATCGATCTAGGAGAACGATATATGATATGGATTTCTCCCCCTAAACAAATGCACCAATTAAGCATTTAGTTAGAATAAGGAGGGGCAATAACCAATAAATTCTATCGGAGATACTTAAAAGTATCCTTTGAAAGCACCTTAGTGAAGATATCTGCAATATGATCTTCAGTAGGCACATACTCCAATCTGAATTCTTATTTTGCAATCTTCTCCCTTAGAAAGTGATACCAAATAGAAATATGTTTGGTTCTTGAATGCATTACCATATTCTTGGAAATATTAATTGCACTAGTATTATCACACAATATAGGAATAGTTTCACCATAAACCACCTTTACATCCTTCAAAGTTTGTTTCATCCAAAGCACCTGGGTGTAGCAAGATGTCGCAGCAATATGTCCAGCTTGCGTTATGGACAAGGACACTGAGTCCTATTTCTTACTAAACCAAGAGACCAATCTGTCTCCCAAGGAAAATGCACTTCCACTTGTCCTTATTTGTTCATCCACACATCCTACCCATTAGCATCAATATAAGCATTCAGAGAAAAAATATCATCCTTCTTATACTATAGATCATTATTTGAAGTTCCTTTTAAATATCTAAAAATTCTTTTCACTACTTTCTCATGTGATTGCTTAGGATTGGATTGAAATATGGAAACAAGACATACTACATGCATACTATTAGGTCTAGAAGCAGTCAAGTACAAAAAACCTCCAATCATAGACTTATATAGACTCTGATAAACTTCCAGAGACTCATCATATTTTCTCAAGTGACAACCAATCACCATAGGGATACCTACTGGTTTGGAATCCTCCATGCCAAACTTCTTCAACATCTCCTTTACATACTTAGCCTAAGAAATAAAGATACCACCATCTTGTTGAACAATTTGAAGCCCAAGGAAGAAATACAACTCACCAATCATAGACATCTCAAATTATTTTTGCATCTCTTCTACACACTTCTTACACATATCATCATCTCCACCAAATATGATGTCATCAACATATACAACCATAATCAATAACTTATCTTCCTAAACCTTAATGTAAAGATTGTTATCTACAGTATCTTTCTTGAAACCTTGTTGAAGCAAATACTTATAAAACTGAGTATACCAAGCTCTAGGAGCTTGCTTGAGACTATACAAATCTTTCTTGAGTCTACAAACCATATCTGGATCTTCTTATAACTGGAAATCATCTTGTTGCTCAATGTATTCCTCTTCCTTTAGATCACCATTCAAGAAGGAAAAATTGACATCCATATAATAGACTTTGAAGTTCTTATGAGCAACAAAAGCAAGAAACATCCTTATTACCTTTATTTTGTCTACTAGAGAAAAAGTTTCCTCAAAATCAATACCCTCAACTTTTGAATAACCATTGTAAACCAATCTAACATTATTTCTCACAATTTCACCATCTTCATTTAACCTGTTCCAGAATACCCACTTAGTTTCAATCACATTCTTTTTAGCACGTCTGGGAACCAATTCCCAAGTTTGCTTATTTTCTTTTTGGCCCAATTCTTTTTCCATTTCCTTTATCCAACCATCATCTTTACTAGTATTAGCAAATTTATTGGGATCAACCTTTGACAATAAGCACAAATTTACTTGCTCACTTGCTCTTGCAAGCCTTCTCCTAGTCAACACCCCTTCATTCTTGTCTCCAATAATTTGGATTCCTCTACACATACTTTGCTAGGGTCTTGCGAGCCTTCACTAGTTCCAGTTCCTTATCTTCTTCTTCTTCTTCAATCCTAGGAGGTTTATCAGATCCACAAATCTCTTGTTCTTGTGAGATCTGATAAAATTCTTCATCTACCTTAACATTTGTGCTTTCAATCATCTTTTCCAACCTCTTATTGTAGCATCTACAAGCCTTTCTCTTGGTTGAGTAACCAAGAAAGATTCCTTCATCACACCTTGAGTCAAACTTTCCAAGGTCTCCTTCATATCTTTCGATATAACATTTTCTACCAAAAATTCTAAAGTATAGATAATAGTAGGGGGCCTTCCATACCACATCTCATAAGGGTTCTTAGTGATATTGACCCTCAACTACACTATGTTAAGCAGATAGACAGTATTGTGAACTGCTTCCTTCCAATACACATCTAGCAGATCAATATCTTTCATCATAGCTCTATCCATCTCTTGCATAATCCTATTCTTCCTTTCCACAAACCAATTCTATTGAGGGGTTATAGGAGCAAACATATGTCTCCTAATACCATGATCTTCACAAAAAAATTCAAATTCATTTAAAGTAAATTCACCTCCTCTATCTGATCTTAAGCATTTGATCTTAATATCCATCTCATTCTCTACTTTTTCTTTGAAGATTTTAAAATTATCAAAAGATTATGATTTATCTCTTAATAATGCAACCCAAGTCATTCTAGCGTAATCATCTATAACCAACATGAAATACCTTTCACCTTGTTGACTCCTTATTCTTGTAGGTCCACATAGGTCAATATGAATCAACTCCAATGACATTGTAGCAGAACACTCCTTACTTTTGAAACTTGTCCTTGTTTGCTTTCCCATTTGACATTCTTTGCATAATATGTTTACAGGTTTGGTTATCTTAGGCATGTATCTTACAACATGATATGAATTGGTCTTCACCATATTATCAAAATTGATGTGTCTCATCCTTTTATGCCACAACTATCATTCTTTGGACTAAGCCAATAAACATATTCTTCCATTAGCCTCCTTTAGATGATAGACATTTCCACTTATCTTTGTCCCTTCAACAACTAATCTTTCAAATCTTGCTTTCCTGATCTCACAACCATTAGCACTAAAATTACTATTATATCCTTTGTTGCACATCTGATGGACACTTAGAAGATTATGCTTCAAACCCTTGACATAGAGAACATCCTCAATCCTATTCTTTCCATCAATTGTTATAACACCCTTTCCACAAATTTGTGTTGAATTATCACCACCAAACTTAATAGCTCCACCATTGACCTTCTTGAGATTGATGAACCTTCTCTTATCATGTGTCATGTGGTGAGAGCAACCATTGTCAAACACCCAAGCATTTTCTTCTTCCTTTGCATGAAAGACAATCCATACTACCATTGATATTTCATTAATCTTATCAGCCTGCAAGGTACCAGACCTCTTACATTCTCCAATATTTCTCTTTTTGTCTTTCAAATCCATGAATAATGTTTCGTTGTTTGAATCATTATCCTCATCTTCTAAGGAACAATTTATTTTCTTGGAACAGAGAAATATTTTAACCTTATCTCTTTAATTACCATCTTCAGATTTTTTATAGGGATATTTAGATGCAAAATGACCAATCCTTTCATAATTAAAACACTTGAAAGGTAACTTACCTTTGTATTTATCAATGCCTTTCTTCAATCTTCTTACAAATTTTGCTTCGACTTCATCAAAGCCATCATTCTGATCAAAAAATTCATCTTCTATATTTTTATTTGCTTTGAATGTTGCTTCTTTCTTTAGAATATCTTTGTCAAATTCTCTCATTTCAAAGGAAATTAGAGCATCAAACATTTCATATAGTGAATACTAATCCAAATCTTTAGATTCTCCAATAGCAAAAACCTTATGACTATAGGATTTAGGGAGAGATCTTAGAACCTTTTTCACAATCTCATCTTCTTTAACTTCTCCACCAAGACTTGTGATGCCAGTAACCACTTCATGCACCCAAAGTATATAACATACAATTTCTTCATCCTCTGTCATCCTTAGGGTCTCAAATCTACTCTTTAAAATCTGCATCTTGGCTTGCTTTACTTTGATATCTATTTTCATAGATGCTACCAAGTTTTCCCCAAACATCCTTAGCAAAACTACAATTCATCACCTTCAAAAGTTTTAAATCATCCAATCCACGCAAGATAGCATTCTCTATCTTGGAATTATTCTCATACAACCCAATTCCAACATGATATGTTGGAGGAGTAGCAAGAGTAACATAACCATCCTTGACTAATTTCCAAACACCAAACCCTTGAGAGTTTAGATGGCCTTCCATTCTCAATTTCCAGAAAGTGTAATTAGTCCCATCAAACCTAGGACCCTTGTATGATCCATCATGTGCCATCTCAAACCTTCACCTCAAGTGGTTAAGCTTCTTCAAAGGAACTTGGCTCTGATACCAATTATTGAACACACTGAATACTGAGGGTGGGTAAATTAGTATCAACAAAAAATTAAACCCCTCCAAAACTTAAACTCTTTAGCACAAATCAAACTTGAAACCAAAAATTGTAAACAAATCAACAACAATGAAGGATATAGCAATTTAACCCCTTAACAAGTTCAACAACCCTCAGTAATGAAAGATACAATAATTTCATCCTTAAATAGATTAGTAGCAATGAAAATGAAACAAGAAACACACATCCACAAGATAACACCATATTTATGTGAAAAATCAAAGGAGGGAAAACCATGGTGAGAGTTAACTCACAATATAGAATTCTTACAAAATTACAATTAGTCTCACTGCCAAGGACTTGCAAGCTAAGACACACAACCTTAGGGAAAGATACAAGGGATTTGCAAAACGGAAGTACACACAACTTTAGGGGAAAGATACAAAGGACCTAATGAGATTCACTATCTCATAGCAAGATACATGAAAGTTTAGAATTTAAAAAATATATCAACAATACACTTTATTGACGGAGGCATTAAAGCACATCTAATCTTTCTTCCATACACTTTCATACATCCTTTGTGATATATTCAATTACATTCCACACTCACACTTCTACACACTTGCAACTAGAATTTTCTTGCATTTATATCCACTACAAGACATCAAAACATCAATTAGGTCAGCCAAGAAGAAGATAAACAATAATCTCAACAAGTCGGCCATGAAAACATAATGTGGTCCTATTCAAGGGATAAAGAGGACCGAAAATAATCTTATTGCATCTTACAAGTTGATCCCAAACAATTCACATGTTGGCACACATCAACCCAATTCGACAAGAAGGAAACATGTAGATAAAACATGAAGTGCATAACCAATCAAACCAAAAACATTCTTCCAATCAAATTAACTCAATGCGGTTTGAACCAAGATAGTTCAAGACCCAAATACATCTTAACACACCTTCAAATTCTAGCGCAAACCCCCAAGCACACGATGTAAGAAAAAGAACAAGCCATGTTGACCAAATATCCACAAATTACCTAAAAATCCAACTCAACACATAATACAGTGCCAATGAGATCAACCAACAACATGCATATCACAAAGGGATGTTCCTTGAACATCCAACAACACTTCAAATAATTCTTTTATATTTCCATGCCACCGACAGCTACCACAACCCAAACAGGAACAAAATACTTCTTCCTAAAAATACAGAATGCACAATCATGAGATATAACATTAGTAGATCAAATTTCAGACCACTCCAACACATGAAACTAGAACGAAGATACTACATAAAAATTGAGAGCACATTTTCCAAACTGTAGGAGTAGAGACACCAATGTGGAGAAATGTAGAGAAATGTGGAGCATTTTCCAGACCAGTTCGGACAACCAACAATATTGCCAACCTTCTTTAATTCACAGAAACCTCCTCGAAAATACTAGTGACTTGAAACTTGATAGGAGTGCAATGTCCATAGAGCACAAACACTAAATCCCAAACTGCAAGACCACATCTCTAATAGCGAAGGAATGCAGAGCATTCTCCCAAATAGTCTTCATAGCAACATTCTAAAATAGGAACTTCTTACTCACTTGCGGAGGCGAAAACACACTTGCATCAACACATACATCTTTAGGAGCAACAAGATAAAGCCTATAACATGCTATAGGTCAGTAACATCTCTCCACCATCAACAATACTTCTAATCCTCATCTTAGTATATCACTATAAAAATAACTCTGGTGATAACAACCATACACACTACTTCTTTACATGACATCAAATAAGGCATGACATCCAACCATGAACTTCAACAACACCATCATACAATAGTGTTAGCCTAAATTGAATGTTATCAACAAACATTGCCATAGTCTCACCAAGTATTGACATCAGAGACAACAAATGCCAACAATCTCCCCTGCTTCTCAAGTTTTGACACCAATGATAACCAATAATCAATGTTGACATCAATGGCGATCACTGCCAACAATCTCACAAACATATTTAATAATCTCACCAAGTGTTGACATCAATGACAACCAACAATCAATATTGACATCAATGACAACCACTACCAATGGGAACTACTTCATAATTTTATGATAACACACAATAAGAGTTCCCTATCATCTGCAAGCAAATGGGGAAAGAAAAACATTAAACAAGATGATTGGTATGACATTAACCAAGATGTGTGATGGGAATAAAATGGATTGGGATATAAAGGTACCTGCGATACTCTGGGCATATTGCACATCCTATAAAAGGACTAGTAAGTTCACCCCTTTTCAATTAGTCTATGGAATTGATGCCATACTACCAATGAACTTCATTATTCCAAACATATATACCACACTAACTTTATGGTTGGAGGATAATCATTATTTGGCACAATGGATAGAAGATTTGGATAAATTGGATGAATTCCAACAGATTGCAATATATAACCACCAATTAGAAAGGAAAAGACATAAAGCATGGCATGATAGAAACTTATGGTTGAAAACATTTAGAATAGGGGATCTAGTGTTATTATACGACAATAATTTTAAGAAGCAAAATAAGCTAATGATCAAATGGTTAGAGTCATATTCCATTCACGACATCATTGGATCCAAAGTAGTCATTTTAAAACAACTAGATGGCACTCGCATGATAGGGCACATTAATGGTGCACGCCTCAAGAATTATCAATTACTGGTAGGATTAAAGCATCAAATATAAGACTAGCACTATAATATATACTATTTACTATAGTTTAAACCTTACGAGAAATCAAAAATCAAAAAACCTAAAAATTCACCTGTCACATAGAAAAATAGGACTACAAAAATCCCACGTAACAAGAAAAACATTAAATACCCAACTACCCATCCATCTATATAACAACCCACACCCCACTCATTCACTCACTTTATTCCCTCACATTTTTTTACTTTGAGCTATTTTCACTCAATTCTAAAAATCCTAGCAGCTATCCGCACCTTGAAAAAAATTCACTCACACCATGGCCACTCCTACAGGGTCAGGCTTAATCGGCACACTCTAAGCATTTGACTGCTTAGGTGGCCGAGTTACGTGGGCCCCTTATTTTGTACCTTTCCCATTTCCATAGATCAATTTTGCATTTGTTGTTGCCGTTAACGTTTCTATTCTCGCCCACCGTTTGTACGAATTTCTTTTGTTGTTTCCACCATTATCTTGTCGGGGGAGCTATAAGACCTGCAGAATGGCCATTGAATCTCAAAAACTAAGGCGAGCATGATTTTTAGAATATATAGAGAAATAAGAGTCTTTGGTCTGCTGTGCAGAATCTCTATCATGCAGGAGCAAACACATCAATGTTCGCCTGCTGTTGAAACTGAAAATCTTTGGCTTGATGAAAATGTTTTTAATCCCACATGCGTTGGGAGAGAGAAAACGAAGGGGAAAGGAGACTATAAGTATAGGCTAAGAGACTCCCATCAACGATTTGGGTTTACTTCTATTAAGTTATTCCTATTATATTGTAAGGGTGAGTGAAAATATATTTGAAAAATAGTGATAGGATTTATTTTATATAATTTGAAGGTTAAAAATAATGTTTTTTATTTTATTTTGTGGTTAATTATATATAGGAAATAATTATTTTATTTTATGTATTTAAAAAAATTATATATATATATTAGAAGTTATTTTTTATTTAGAAATATATTTTTATTTAAAAAATAATTTAATATTTTTTATTCTATTCACATTGTTTATTATGTTAAATTTATTTTATTTATTAGTAATTAATTTTGAATTATAAAGTGTATATATAGATAAATAATATTGGCACTTATACTTAAAAAAAGGTTCAAGGATTATTTACACGTTGATTGATTAAACAATTAATAAAAAAAATTGACATCAAATTGACAAAAAAATAGAATTTTTCAATCGAGTTGTCAAATCAATATTTATCTAGCTTTTATATGATGAGTGAGATTTTGGAAGTTTTTACTAATATTTGTTTTAGGTTCAAATCTTTAGCCAATTCACTAATAAATTTGACAATTTTATGATTTGATAATTTACGAAAAATATATTTATCTCATCTAATTAATACTTAATTTTGAAATATAAAATATATAGATAGATATATAAAGTAGTGGTTAGAAAATTTAGAATTTTAATAAATATAAAATATTTACTAAGAGTAAATTTGAGAACCTTCTAATTGATAATTTAGAAAAAAAAAATAGATATCTTAAGTATTTCTATCTAAATAAAGAATTTTTCTTATTTACATTGTTTATATTATATTTAAATTCTTATAGATGTCATAGCTTAATATTCTACCAATTAACATTTAATATTAGTCAATATTTTGTAAAAAAAATAATTAATTATTCATACATTTAATCTTTCTTAATGTGTTATGGAAATGTATTGTAAGTTAATTGATATATTTGAATCAAATTTTATAAATTAAGACTATAATTGAGGACTCCATCTATATGAATTTCTTAAACACTTAGGTTATATATATGGTCATGTCCATTTCAATAGACTTTGAGCAACATTTTTGGGAACAATTTGCAAGAAAAAATAATATAGAAGAAAGTAAGGGTGCACATAAAATAAGAGATAATAAAATGGTATGTGCATTGTTTCAGAGATTAGGAATTTAATAGGTAATATAGGTACTTGAGTTAGGATAATCACAAAAAAAATGAAGGATAAAGAGAAGACCGCATGATAGAGGAGACAATATTAAAACATGGAAAAATATAAAAATAAAAATAATGACACATGGAAATAAAGAAAGAGATCATAAAAGGGGAATTAATTCTCTGTCCAATAATAGTGTCAACATAGTGGTGTTGGATATTTCCAATTATTGTGTAGGAGAAAAATAATTAGCAAGAAGAGGATACTTCATATATAGGATTTTATTCTCTCCAATGTGATTATATTTAGTATTCATGCATTTGAAGAGATAATATATAACATTGAAATTAAGAGAAGAAAGATTAAGGGTAAGAAGGTGTGATAAATAGGAATAAGGAAATATTTTGTGGTGAATTAGAGAAATTAGTAAGACAAGGAGGAGAGAAGTGAGGAACTTCATCAATAGGAATGCTTTCCTTGCTATGAAAGTGTATATTTGGGATAAACAAGGTCAAATGCAAGAGAAAATAAGTTAGGTCATAAACCCGTTCCCATGTATATGATTACCAATAATATGATGAATTAGTATAGAGTTTATTAGTATTTTATTGAAGAATAAATATGCATTTCGAAGTATCAAAATTCTTTGCACTTTGTTATTTGCATGTGATATATATGTATGTGTGTGTGTGTGATTTTATTATGTTTGTAGCCTCAAGTGGATATGGTTGATAGAAAATAAGCCTTGTAATCCCAATTAGTAAGGAAAGGGTGTGAATGTACCTAATTAGTCTACATCACATTCCTCATGTAACATTCCTCCACCCTAATTCCATACAAGAAGGTGAGCATTGGGTAATGCAGCCAATAATGATTCACTAGTGATGCCAATAATGACCTATCGAGATCGATTCATTGATGAAAGAAGGGGTGGGGGCCGACACAACTTACGTAATATCCCACCCACTTCATAGGGGAAGGGCCTAAGGGGTGGGGAATAGGTAGTGGCCTCTCATAAAAATACCCTTCTTCAGAGCTAGGGAGTTGGAATCAACCATTTTTTTGAGGGTGGGGGGCCTGAATCAACTGATTTTTGGGGGTTGCGATGACCCTTTATTGGGTAGGAGCCCCCTCTATTAGGGGGTGGTAGGGGTATAACGTATAGATTTGGTGATGCCCTTAATCGGGTTGACTACAACATCACCACTTCAACTCCTAACTTTGGGATGGTATCACAATTACTCCCTCACTTGGATCTCAAGGAGGTAGCAACCGTCGTTCATACCATTGGAAGTTTACCCCCAACCATAAATAAAATAAGAAGCTAGGAACTTGTGGGGTTGGGGAGATAAATGGCAGTATTCCAATGGTGGTCGAGATAGTGGAAGGAGAACTTGATCATCCATGCAGTTAGATTTATACCTTGAAGATAGGGAACCATCATATAGGACACTTAGGCAGCTCTCACAGGATATGAACGTCAGTGATAACTTGACTATCAGGTTGCATCTTGAGAAAGACAAAAGTGCTCTCAACGGCTGGCTAGCTAATCCTATGGGAATCGGCTAGGGTTTTGTCTACTTCCGCTAGTGGGAGGGAGTAACCCTAAGGAAAAATGCAGGTAGCACAAGTGTGTCCAATTTGGTAGGAATCATTTGCTTGGCTCTAGTTTTGTTTAACTAGTTACATCAAGTATTTGAATTCAACTTCCTAACATCATGAACTTGATGGTCAACCTCTGTTCTCGAGACCGTAGCCCCATCATGAATTGTAGCTAGCTGTATGATAGATGATGGGGCACAACCCTATGCTATAAAGGACACATCAGGGCATCTACAATGGGTGATCCCACAATAGTGGTTTACACTTTCTAGAAGATCCTAATTTTTGTTGAAATCACATGTTTTTAGAAAATATAATGATTTAAGCCTTGAAAAGTTCCATTTAAATGATTCAAATTAAAGAAGGTTTGATCAAACCACCTTAGATCAAACTTCCTTGGATAGAAGCCCGCTAGTTTTAAACCATATACCTATAACAAAGTCTCCTTTACACCTATCAAAATGCTAATAAAAAACCACTTTTGATTTACCTTTTGGGGGATCAAATGAATTCATTTAAAATTTATTTTTGTAATTATGTATTTCTTATTATAAGCTTCCCAAAAAGTATAATTTAAATAAATTTAATTTGATTATTATATTTATTTTATATTTCTTGTTAATATAGGTTTTTTATCGAAAATCAAGCTCTCTATTCTTCACATGTCAAAAAATAGTAGATTATAAAAAAAAACTGAAAAATATATATGCACTAGATATTGATGTACTTGATCCAACAAAAAAAAATAAAATTTTGATACATACAAAAAAAGATATATTTTAGCTAGTCAATCATGTATAAATTATAACTGGTTTGACTTTGAAACTTAATTAAGAAAAAAATATTTAATGAAATGCTATGAAACCAATTCCATGCACTAGATATTGTAGTTACGAATCTAAAATAATTTTTATTTTTTATTTTGTCCTTCATCAAAAAAGATGTGTAAGCTAGTAACATCACTCTTTGAAAAATGGTGTTTACTATTAAAAGCTAATTTTCGAAGGAGATGGAAAAGGAAGTACGATCTGATTCCAATTTTTTAAAAAAATATATATTTAGAATCTACAAATGAAATGTCACAAATCACTAGTTTTCATCATCTTCAAATTCCTCACGGTTTAACTGCTATAGGTTCTTGAAAGTGAAGATTTAGTTAAAAATATTTAGTTCAATGTCTAGTTTGGACAAAAATTGTAAACTAGTATTGTGGGATCACCCCACTGAAACAAATTTACTCTACCTTTAAGATTATGAAGTTGTGATTTCAAACACCTCGGGTAGTAATTGGGCATAACCGTAGCCAACCAAATAATTTGTGTTGTTATAGTGTACAAGGAACAGAAGAAAAAAATTCATTTAAGAGCGCCCCTGGTACCTGCCCTAGTGATAGCCAACTAATTATCAACCGCATCAAGTTGGGTGTCTCCTACACATGTTGGAGGCTAAGTATGAAATTCATCCCAACCCTAATGACTTTTTAGAAGTTGCCCCTAGGATGGTGTAGTGAGAAGAGATGGCAGGGACCTATATCAAATGAAAGGTAGGTGATGATAGATGGATAGTTGGTTATAGCTTTTGTGCTTGCTTTTTCCCTTTCTTAATTCACCACTTCATTGACTTAGGATTTATAGGATTGTAGCCTAAAATTGACATAAGGGTTGGTAGGTGAGGGGGTTGGACCTAAGTACCAATTATTCATGTGCAATTTGGTGGGAGGAACCCACCAATAGGTAGTAAGAGGACAAAGAATACTTGAACCCAATGGTAGTGTATGGCATGCCAAGAATGCTGATCGGGAGGACTCTCTCAACCAACATGAAATGGTTAGCCCTCAGGTCAACCAACATTCAATGGTTAGTCCTCGGGATGAAATATTTTTCCTTCTCCTCTTGGTGTGGTGATATGAATTCTATCCCATCCACTATAGGTTTCGTCCCCGGGAGTTCTGAAATAAAATATTTTGAGAAATGGAATTTAGTATTCCTCAAAAATAATAGTCATGTACATGGGATTTCCATCACCAACATGGGCTTGGAACCCACTCTATCACAAATCAAGAAACGATAAAGAAAAATACGATGCATCACAAGTTGTTTGAAGGTAGGTACAGTCGTGCTCTATTTCTGATTGAAAGTATCTAGCAGTTCAAATCCGTTCATGTGGTGGAAGGCCTTTCAAGAATTGGCTAGGGAAGGAAGAGAAAGAATCCCTTGAGGTAGGCCAGCTTTAGTTTAGGTACGCCAGGGGAATAGACTTAATACATTTCATCCCCTGAACCCAATACCCCCCAAATTTGGAAGGGGGTATTAGATTAGGCCCTAGAAACATTTAAATCTATGGCCTCTGGAGGAAGATTTCCCTCCCTCACATATTTGACATCTACATTAACAAGGGAGTGAAGAATGTAAAAGGAGAACACATTTCATTTAGAGGCTTTGTAAAGGTAACCTTAAATCCCCTTTAATGCTAGACATTATAGGGAAAAAAAATAGAAAAACCTAGATCCCTATGGTTAACCTACTCTTGACAAAATTAAAATCCCCAAAGTCTCTTCCAAACCCTACAACATTTAAAATTTCAGCTTCAACAAAACAACAACAATAAGAGCTATCTATCCTTTATCTAACCTACATTAACCCTAAGTGTGTTTGGAATTTTAAACTCAATTAAGTTCTTCCCAAGTGAGTACTTCTTATTCTAGAGCTAGTTGAGTTGCGTGTGAAGAAATTATACCTTATTGATCCATGTTTTCTATTTGTGGCAATCATATTTTTATTGTTGGTACTCTTGTGAGTTTGTTTATATTGAGAATAATTCTTATATCTCATGTTGTGAATGTAGGTGCTTTAATGCTCATATACATCTTTTTGGTTAATTAATGTGATCTTGTGGTGGCTCTATTAGTGGTTTAATTGTGCGTTTCCTTTTTGTTTGGTTATGGTTTGATGCTTTATCATACCATGGTTCAATTAATATCCATTTATTATTCGTGATTGATTTATAATTCAACATCATGTTGAGGAAACAACCAAATATAAACATTAGAGGAGCATGAAGTCAATAATATGAAGAAAATGGAATGAATGAGGCAACTTTGTGAAAGTAAGAATTTGAACACCATAGACAAAGACATATCATATTTTTTAATTGAATGAAATCATGAAGCATCCATTCAAGGCATGCAAGAGAATAATTTAGAGAAACAAAGGAAAAAATGCAAAATATTTGTACAATAAGGAAAATTGAATCTTAGAGTTGAAGGTCACTTTGTGGCTTGGTCCTTTGTTGATGTAAGTCTTCAAACCTCACTTACCTCCATATTTCACACTTCTTTTGAATTTTGGTCATGCTTAGAAGTATGGTTGGACTTATTTCAAGATGATTTCTTGACTAGCATTGATGAAATTCAAGCACACAAAAAAGAATATGGTGTCACAAGCATGCCAAACAAGTTATGTGAATGCAAAATATGACATGCTAGTGAACTAGTCGACTAGTGTAGTATAAAATATTGACTTTTGAATATTTTTTCAAACTAGATTTATCTTTTGTGATTGATTGGTAGATAGATTTGAATGTCATAGGAAATTTCCATAAATACATGTACATGGTCATTAATTTGAAATATATTCAGCATGAGATCCATTGTGATAATGAATATTTTGTGAAAGGTTTGACTTTTGGGCACAAAAATGGTGAATTTAAGTTTGGCAGATAATGTCCCACAAAACAATCTGGGACAAGGTGGTTAAATTTTTTCGATTGTGCAATGGAAAATATTGAGGTGGTTTGTAATGGTAGATTACTAATGGGTGTTGTGCACTAAATCGGTCATTAAGTATTTATGATGTATGCCAAAAAAAGTATAGAAAAAAGTGTAAATTCTAAAGTGTACACTTTTATCCCTTCAATTATAAAGAATATTATAGTTTGACTTGCAAAACTTGTGTGATTTTTAAATTGAATACTTTAGTAATGTACAATATTTAATTTATTTTAATAATTTAACCATGCATGAATTGAGAAATAATGAATATGATGAAGAATGTTAATTAAAGATCAGTATATATTGATAACTTTGAGTGTATTGAAAATATAATAGAAAACTTAAAATATCACACAAACTACATTTATATTAAGAAACTATGATAAAAAGACACAAAAAAATGAACTTATAAAATGAGGACATAGAAATACATGTTCAATAAATATATAAATGCATGATGAAAAAATACACCTTATAATCATATTTTAAAATTGTTGAATTTTACTTTTGAACAAGAGAATAAACTCATTAATAGGCAATCATATAAATTTATATTTAAGAAAAAGATTTCAATTTAATTTTTTGAAATTTCTCTATTGTATACATTGTTATATTGTTCAACTTTTCCTTATTAACCATTTATCTCTTAAAAAACCTCCAAATTGATGGAGTCTCAGTATTTTTTGTTATTTCAAGCCAAGTAACGATGTTAATTTAATGACTTGTAATAGATAATTTGCCTATAAATTAGACTTGTCACTCTTTTTTAAGCACCAAATCCAGATGCATTATTATTTACTGACTGTCTAAATCCTCCTAGAATAATTCTACTTGAATGTGTGTGTTGTTTGAAATGAATGGATATGTATCTTTTTAAACCAAAACATAATAAATTACATAAAAACCCACATACTAACATGAGAATGACTTAAGGTGAGAAACACAAAGGGGATCAATAAGCGAATTTGAATTTAGACAAATTGAGTTTATAGTTATGAGAATGACCCCATGATCATGGACTTGACTTAGGATAAAATAGATGGAGTAGATCATGATAAACAAAGTTTAAGAATCAATGCATATATTATTATGGATAATTAGATGGATAAATCAAGTATATGGGAATATGAAGTGAAGTGTTGATAAACAAAAGATCTTGTAAATATATGTAAATGTGTCTGACTTTATAATTAGAATGTGATATTTGTCATAATACATATTTACCCAAACATTTAAACATAAACATTAAAAATAAATAAATAAATAATTACAGTATTCACCTTTATAAATATATAAAGATAAATAAATCATTTTTTAATTCTTCATTTTACAATTATATAAAAAAATATTAAAAATAAGATAAAATTAAATATAAAATTAATAAAATAACTTAAAATGAAAGACAAAATAAAATTTGAAATTATTGAAACAATTAAATATAAAGCCAAAATTTTCAAACAATGTAAGTCACTTAGCTAAAGTTTGAATTTTACAGTTTCATCTACCAAATTTGGTAGCTTATGGACACATCTTCAATTTTCGTTGCATGGTAGTAAGTTTCTTAACCCTCTATATATAATTCGTTTCTGCATTGTTTTTTCTCACTGATGAATGTGGGATTAAGAATGCTTTCAGTCAAACCATATTTTCTCTTCACGCACTAGGCCAACATTGAGGAGCTCGCTTCTGCATTCCAAAGATTTTGTAGAGAGGATATTGAAATTCACTTCTATATGTTCTTTAAACCATGCTCACTTCCATAATCATGGAAGAAATTTCAAGACACACTGACCGATTTCTGCAACACTTATAGCTCCCACGATAGTGTAATGGTGTAAATGGAAAATAAAATCCGAACAAAAATGGGAACGGAAACAGCAAATGCAAAATCAGACTACGGAAACAAAAAGGTACAAAATAAGAGGGACCCACATGAACCGACCACCTAAGCAGTCAACGCTTAGAGTGTGCTGGTTAAGCTGTCCCCTCCTATAGTGCTAACATTTATAAAAGGCCTTGCCCGAAATACCAAAATTACCCCTACAAGTCCCTATAAATAGACAAGGATGGGGCATTCTCACAAATCTCCCATAATATAGTATACTTGGAAGGTGTTCAAAAATATATCCATGAGCAAATCATAGAGATAGATCACATTAAGTTGGAGGACCTCAAACAAAAATTTTTGGAAGATGATGACAAAATGTACAAGCCAAAGTATATGTAGATTTCCTAGAAGAACTTGGACGTCTGGAAGGACTATCTAGATTTCTACGATGAGGAGGCATGGGTTCGCATTGTGTTGAGACGGGTATAAGACAAAATTATGTACCTAGACAAACCATACTGAATTACAAAAGAAGCCATTTGTGCGGTTATTAGGCTAAGAATGGTAGGTAGCATTCCTTCCAAGAAAGACATAAAAATAGTGAGGTACAATAGCTAACCAGAGAAAATTTTAATGACCGAAGCATGAACATCAAAATAATAACAAACAACGGAGTCTGGTATACTGCAATGGGGATAGCTTACAAAATTTAGTATGCCAACTAGGAAGACTCTGCCACAGCTATTGTAATTCGCACAGCCTACCAAATGGTGGTGGAAGGGAAATACTTTGACCTCTGTGAAGTCATGAGGGAATAGCTAATAGAAAAAATCCAAAAAATAAAAACTTTCAAGTACCATTTCTGGTATAGTACACTGCTCATTTGTTTGATGTTCTATTTTCTTAAAGAATTTCCAAAATTTAAAGGCAAATTTTGGCAACTTAACTAGACTTTGGCGGTACAAATCAAGCATCACATTCATCAATTCCCCGACACCGAAGCATACAAGGTCGCATACTGGGGGTTCTTCAAAACCTTCTAGGAGAAAATGTAGGATAGGGAAAAGGATTTCCTATGCATCCACTACACAGTACACCAACACAATTACATTCATGGTGGACAAAGACTATGTATATATGGAGGTAGTAGAACCATGCATTGTATGGATACTGTGGCTACCATACAAAGTATTCATCCAAGAGGTTGATGCATACATAACTGCTCTACTCAACCATCCCAAGGATCCTACCGCGAAGCAATTTGGCACATATAAAGAAGGCATGGACAAAAGGATCACCACAGAGGCTAAGGATAATTTTGAGAAAAACAAAGAAAAAATCCATAAATAATGTGGTATACTAGAAGGGGAGTTTACACAATCTATGGCTATCATAGTGCAGTCAGAGCCCTCCTCCAGAATAAGGTCCGAGAAAATCCACATCAATCCTTCAATAAAATCAGAAACATCCACCCAAATGATATCCAACTCGGGGAAGCCACTACAAGCCACTCCACCAAAGAGGGCCAAACAAGCAATACATAAACAAATGGCCAAGAGGTAGGTAGAGAAAGATACAATAAGGTGGAAGTAGAAGAGATAAGAGGTTAAGAGTTTGAGCAACATCTTAAAAGGAGGAAAAAAGGACAACGTACTCCTGCACCTCCTCCGTAAATAACTCTAGAGCAACCATAAGTACCTTTGGAGCAACCACAATATTCCGTCGACATCCTCGCAACTAAAAATTCCATCCTCTATCATGAGATGCTACCACATATTTTGGAGACATATGAGGAAGCAGATGAATCAAATAAATCCAGAATAATACAATGCCTCCTCTGGTATGTAAACCATTCCAATAAAGGGCCCTTGAAGAAGCAATGAAGGACTTTATAGAGGAAATCATTGCAGAAATAAAGGAGAAAGAGGCACTAGCTATAAGCAAAGAAGAGGAAATAAGAGAGAAAGCCATCTCCACAATTAACCCAAACATTACTGAGGAGAAAGACAAGCATTAGCCTAGGTGCAAGCCCAAGAGCTCCGCACCAAGCAACAAGTAGATAAACTCGTGGAAGAGGGTCCAAAAGGAACTGAGAATATCTATAAGGAGGCACTGGAGGTAACCTAGAAGCTCTACAGACAAATGATAAAAGATAATAAAGAAGAGAAAGTAGTGGGTCCACCACCGGAAGACAATACAACCAAGAAGATAGGGACCAACTCAGGAGACAATACAAATCCTAACACAAGGGAATAACAAGAAGAGAAGGTAGATAGTCCCAAAGGAGAAGAGAAGAGTAGGGATGATTCCAAAGTCACATCCACTCCCTTGGATACCATCTCCACAATTAAGAACTTCCTGGCACAACAATAATAGATAGAAATGGTGTCATCACCATAGCTCCTACAAGCGCCACTAGTGGGGCAATATGTAGACATATCGAGCATCTCACTACTACACAAAATCCAATTAGGAGACCTACTCCACAACATCATAAGAGAAGAGTTGTTGAGTGAGCATGTACAACATGTGAGCAACTAGAAGATGTGTTACTCACACTCCAAAATGCTATACCCATCTACTGTGAGATACTTCACTCCCATTACCTCAACAAATTAAATAATTGGTAGATGGTTTACAAGGGGATTTAGCTTCTACCAAGGTTGACATCAGAAAGGAGGCCCAAGAAGAGTTGACCAAGAAGAAAATGGAGTACACAAAAAGATGCACCATCAAACACTCCCAATTGGAGGCACAAATAAAAAAATTGGGAGACAACATCCAAGAGGCTGGGGTCTTATATTAGTTTTGTCTACAATGGCACAACAAAACAAAAGGCCTCCACACCCAGATATTTCAGTTGGAAGATCAAATAGCACAAGTGGTGTATGATCCTTTACAAGACCTATCCAGAGCAATGAGGGATCAAATTGATACTCTCCACAATCAGTTGTAGCAGCTCCACACCCAACGGGAACAGGTGAAAACACAAATCAATCAGTTGCAAGAGACAATAATCATCCATTTGGGACTTCTCCAAACAATTTTGAAGGAGGCAAAGCAGATAAAACAAAATATTTTGATTCTAGTTGATCTCTGGGAGGTATAGCTTACATTAGCCCAAATCCAAGGACAAATGGGTACATTGCTACAAGCACAACCACATTGGGCTTCAACCATGGTGAGACTCAAAATACAATATAAGCATCTCCTTCCCAATTAAAGCATCATGTCTTGAGGACAAGACATCATTTTAAAAGGGAGGATGATGTTGGTAGGTTAAGGGCTACAATAGAACCTATTGCAGGCTACTGCAAAATGCTTGTTGTACTAGGAAAAGATATTAGATACCTCTAGAAGTCATGTTCCTTCAAGGGAATGTATGTATATATGCAATATAACTCACATGTAGAAGATATAGATAAAGATAGATGGGGGATATATGGATTATATATAAGCAGAGACTAAGACCTACCTTTTGTACATGATTATAATATAATATAAAGGAGTTATAAGGATTACATATGTGTGTACAATGAATGTATAAATGTTTCTTTAGTTGTTAATATGATATGTGTTTAAGCATTCCTTTTAGAATCCTACCACAAATGCTCGTTTCTCTTATTGTATCCTTTGGGGTATAAACAAACTACATAAGAAGTACTGGGGTACAAATATCTAGATTGTACTTCCCCATCCTTCTTGCCAACAAGAACTATGAATATACAAAGAAATAACAAGTGGAACACCAAACTAATGCTCTGCATGTATTGATTTCAAAATGTTGGTTACAACAATTTGTATTTAACAACCCTTACAATTGAGATAAAAATTCCTTTTATAGATAAGGATGACAAGATTTGAGGCACAACCAATGGTGGAGATTATCTCAACACCAAAGGCCAAGATTACATTTACATTCACTATTTGGAGTGCATAAATATTTACAACATACTCATCATCCATATCCAACTAAATTATGTTACAAATGTACCTAGGGATATGTAAAATACATTTTTTAAAATCCCAAAAAATTTGGGGCAAAAAATTCCAAAATTGCTCCAGTTGGAATCCTTCTACAAAAATTTGTCATTTATGACACTTCTACTCTCAGAATTTTCTTTTATAGCTAATTTGACAAAAGTAATCAGGCTGAAGTGACCTCTTTATTTAGGGACCTGGGGCAAAATTAACTTTATAGCATAATGCATCATATTCATCAATTAGCTAATGATACAACACCATCCAAGAAGGATTCTTGACTTATCAAATCCCACGAATTTACCAAAAAGTGGGCAACAATATCCATAAAATCTATAGACAAGACTTTTGTGGGCTCCTTGTGAATTAACAACTTCCATTATTGCTTCAAAGTCTCTTCATTTGTCTTCATAGAAGCATCTGAGTGTATCTTCGTAAGCTCTTAAAAAAACTAAATGCATGCCACCAAAACTTCATTAATTTGATCATTTATATTCTTAACCTCAGGCTCAACCTACATCACAATCTATCTACGAAACTTTAGAGTGTGCAACCAACAGTGGGGTTCCTTCACTAAATCCTTCTTCAAAATAACTTCCTTCACTATCACATCATTAGGAAGTCTCTTTATGGCCTCAACCTTAAGAAATACCATGCCATGATATTTCTCATTATTGGCGCAGTCTTCTAGTAGTTTATCCACTTCTTCCTTAAGAATAGGGAAGTTGTTGTGCACCAATATGGTAGTGTCTATTGTCTTATTTCCAATATAAAAAAACTCTCCATGGATAGATCCCAAGATCTCATTTGCTCTATTTTATCCACTTCATCCTTGTATAACACAATGGGAGTTACAACCTCTCTCAGAGTACTCTATATATAGGTGTTACCAAGTGTTGGATGAATGTAGTCAACTCTTCTATTTGTGACTTTAGCTCCGCCTTGGTTGCTTGAGTCTTATTCATACACTTCAAAATGTTGGTCACTGAGGCTTGAAGTTCATCAATATCCCATGCTTTATTGGTGGGACCAAGGTTTATTATTGATACATTAAACTCCTTTGACAAAATAGTAGCATTATCTTTATCCAAGAATGGAGTAGCCACGTGAAAAATTATTGAGATTGAAGCATCGTTGGTCATATTAGACCTTATTTTGTCCTTCTTCTTTTCCTAATGCCTTTCAATCCTACTCAAAATAGCCTCTAAACTCAGCCAGGAGTTTCAATTATTGGCCTTTTATTTTTAGTTGTTCCTCGAACCATGATGTGGCAACATCCTTGTCTTTTTGTAGAAGAGAGGAAAAAGTCTTAGTTTGAATATCTTCTATTATCACCTCTTCATGAATCTAATTTGTTTGCTCCTTAGGTTGTTCTTCTGTAAACTTCTCTTCTTCATGACCCATGGGTTGCTCAGACTCATTCTCAGGGACATCCTATGAAGGCTTCTCTTCTTTCTCTAGTGGAACTGAGACATATTCCACTATAGACAACCCTACCATATCTTCCCTTTCTTGCCTCAACATTTCTTCCAATATTTGATCTACACTTTCCATGATAGGAGGCTCTATGGATGCTTTTGAAGTGGAGGGATAAGTGGTTTGTGCTAGTTGGTTCAACAAGGATCTATTGACTTCAAAAAGTATAGTGGAAGCCACTTCCTTTGGCAAGTTAGAGAGATGGGAGATGAAGGTTTGGGGAAGGTCGAGAGAAGTAGGAGGAGCAAAGGTAGAAGGTGCAATAGAGGCTATGGTAGACATAGTAAATTAAGGAGAAGAAAATCATGCAAAAGAAGGAAAAGAGATGGGAGATGGATATTCTATGGAGATGGGGGCAGTGGAAGGAGTAGGAATGGATGTGGTGATATCCACTGAGATATCTAGTGGAGGAGGTGAATTGAAAGTGGTTGAAGGAATGGTGGATGTTACGAAAGATGTGGAAATGGGTGGAGAAGATAGAGGTGCAAAAGATGAATGAGGAGGGGAAGGAGGAGAGTCCCTTTTCTTCTTCTACAAGCTCCAATATCATTGCCCTAACTCTTTTACTCTGTTTGGGTTGATATCTACTTGTATCTATGCCAACCTTCCTATTGTATACCCTTGATTTGGCAATAGGTTGCCTTTCTTTAGTAATTTTTTTGGCCTTCCCTCTAGTCTTGGAAGGAGTGTTGACTTCCTTCTCTACAAACCTTTCATTGGGTCCTACTTGCTCTTCAATTTTCTCTTCTTCACTAGAAGAAACCTACTCTTGGACCTTATCATATGTTAACTCTACCCCTTGAGATAAGAGAGTAGAGGATTGTGCCTCCATCCACCTCTTTTTCCTTCTCAGGACTGGCCTATTAATAACATCAATGTCAATTTCTTCCTCTTCAATCCAATCCAGAAGTGGGATGGGTTGATTGGCCACTTGGTTGTACTCATCTTTAGCTAACACTTGACCATATTCTTGTACTTGGTCAAGGACAAGGAAGAGGAAAAGTGTTATGATATAATCCACTATCAATCGAGAGAAAGTTCTCTTCCTAACTTCTAAGTCATCCTTGCAATTTTCCCAATAATCTTCAATGTTATTTTGGTGGCTAAATTTCTTCCTAACCTGCTTCATCTTGTCAAAAGGATCAAAGTGCTCCCTTTGATTATGGAAGTTAAACTCAAAGGTCTGTATTTCCACATTTGAATATTCAACTGATGGGGCTAAAGGGCATGCATATAAAACTCTTCCAAAGGACAGAGGATAGGGAACTCCTACCCAGTGTTTACTTTTCAATAATTGGTGAGAAGAACACAATTGTATTTTTATATCTAACACTAAAAATTTATCATTAGGGTACTTGGGAAGCTTGTATGGAGCTCCTAAGAATCCCTCCATTCTGAGGTATGTGAATTTCAAGAATTGGATGAACTAGTACCCAAATCTCAACATTCCCATTACAGAGGAGGAGAGTCTTCTATTCAAATCTCCTTGCATGGTTATGACCAAACATAACAAATGAATCATTGACCCTCTTGTAATGGTTCTTAGCATTTTGTGCTTGGAGCTAAGGGTAACAGTCATAGACTTTGTGTTGGTTTGGACCAATGCTAATGGGACCCAAACAAGTCAACCCTCTATATTTGTAGTTGGTTATAAAGAGGTATACAATGTATGAAGTCATATTGAAAATTGTATACTTTTTACTATGGAAAATTGGTTATGCATGTTGTCACTTATCATTTGTGCCCATGGGAACTTGGTGGGTCCTCTCAATATCTCCTCCACAAAGTAGAATATCTAGTTCTCAAATGTTGAGGCTGAGAATATCCCTATTACTTTGCTTAGTAAGGTGACTAAATCATTGACTTTATCTAAAAAGTCACTTCTATACAAATGTTTGGGTAGCTTGTTTGCGGATCCCTTTGGATGCTTCATCCACATATCATTAACAATTTTTATGTAGGCCTCAGGATCTGCATCAAACACCCTGGTGGCATGCCCTTTGGTAACCACTGTCACGTTAGAAAATGATGGGATCCCAAATGTTCGAGCAATGGAGTCAGTAGAAAGGTTTTCCAATACCCTCCCATTTATAGCTATTATCTTTTGATATTCCTTGTGGTAGTTCTCTTGAATCTCCATGATTTTATTTGGGCACAACCTAGAAGAAGGGAACCTGGTAGCCTGTGCTATTCCACTTTGCTTAATTCTTTTGGCCAAGTCGATCCTTTTGTCTTTGAAAATTTGTCCTTTGAATTCTTCCATGTCTACGTGACCCAAATTGGTGTCACTAACTAGAAGCCAACTTGATTTGATCCTTGAGGGAGGATCAACTCCCTTGAACTCAAACTTCATTCTTGTTTTCCTATCCATAAAGCCTGCAAAATAGACCAGCTATAATAAAGTTGACAAATTTACAACATATCTTTACTTATAATCCTCAAAGAGATAACTCGAATAAATTCCTTTAAAATAATTTAAGAAAATATACTATTAAGATAATAATTAATTACTCATAATCCTTAGAAACGATCCACAATTGACTTGGTACGAG
This sequence comes from Sequoiadendron giganteum, assembly GCA_007115665.2. Classification (NCBI taxonomy): domain Eukaryota; kingdom Viridiplantae; phylum Streptophyta; class Pinopsida; order Cupressales; family Cupressaceae; genus Sequoiadendron; species Sequoiadendron giganteum. The sequence continues at coordinate 204,320,802 of CM021103.1, forward strand.
AAAATTACATTTTTACACTCAAAAGAAAAAATATGGAATTTTGGAGTAGAGTGATCTTTGCAAAAATAACAAGACTATCAAACCTTGCAAAATGAATAATATTGCTCACCATCATCTCCTTTGTAGAAAAACTCAGACCTATCACCTTGCAGGAATTTCACCCCCTTTAAACCCATGGGAATAATGCTCTAAAAATTCTCAAAAGTCATGCATGCATCAAATCTCCACAAACAAAATTTTATGAAAAACTGGACAAGGCCATCCTTTGCAAGAAAATGGGCATGGGAAAACTAAAGGGAGTAGGATGAATTCAAACACCCCTCAAAGTTCCACAACCTAAAGTTTGGCAAAAAATCATTAGGCTTATAATTTTCAGAGTTCCAAGGTCAACTTGCCTTTTACGAACAAATGACCCTAACCAAATTTCTTGAGGGCACAAAATCAAAAGGTGAGAAGCCCCTAAAAATCCACATGTTAAAACTTTTGCATTTCAAAGGTTCCACATAATTTTTTTTATCAATCAATATAAAATTTCAAGTTTTCGATGCATTCATCACATATATTTAAAATCTTATCTTAATCAAACCTCAATCCCTCTATGTGCAGGTGAGCTACATAGACTTCCATAACTACAAAGGTTTTAGACTCAACAAACTGTGATGCCCTAATTTTGGGAAACCTAAAACTCCAAAGCTCATGTGTAACCCTAAAAGCCCTAAACTATTAAGTGCCTATGGAGAGAATGACTTAAACTCATGTTTATTTGCAAATTAACTCCTAACAATCCCCCACGACTTCTTATATAACCAGGAAGTCATGTATATACACCAAAAGGTCGACAAGATAAACTAAAATTCATTTCCCAGTCACAATCATTAAACACAAAATACCTAGGGTTTATTTTCATTAAATGTTTTAATCATTTAAAATGGGTAAATGAAGTGGGTTGTGAATACCTACCTAGAATTCATATGAAAAATCGGGATAAAGTGAGTTGCAGATGCAATGATCACAAGAAAGAATTTGAATGAGCTTTGTTGTAGTTAAATTCACTCCTCGTGGATGTAAGATGATCAAATAACATCCATAATTGCTTATATACCCAACCAACCTATTTCCATTAATGATTCAAGGATGATAGAGTGTCAAGCACTCGAAAACATGAAGTAGATAAATTTTACAAAAAATTGATGGTGAAAATCCTCATAGAGAATTGAAGAGTACAATTCCTTCAAAAAATTGGAACTTCCAACCTTTGCAGAGAAAATGAGTCTATAATCCATGCAAAAAAATTAGGTTGACATGACCTTTTAGAGATTTATGATTTGTGAGACTTTCATGAGCACTTGAAATTGTAGGTTTTACAACAG